>PNEQ01069477.1:0-54440 GCA_003012365.1 Medauroidea extradentata | reverse complement strand
TGAAGCACTCGTTAATCCCTTTTTCAAACTGAGGGTGGCTTCCCTTCCACGACCCTTCCTAGTCCACGCCCGACTCAAGAGTGTCTTTTCTCGCTCGAGCGGCCGCCAGCTCGACTTGCCGACGCGCGCGCCCCTACCGCCAGTCAACGGAACCAGACTACCCCCTCCCCTCCCGGGCCTACCCCTCCATGGCCAGTGGAGTGGGAGGTCCGAAGAGGAAAGGGAATGCGCCGGCACCGTCAACTGGGGCTTCCACCATTTACCACTCTACCCGAGATCCTCGAGACTTCTGGAAACCCAGAAAAAAACCCTCTAGAGAACCCAATACCCAACCTGGACTCAGGAATCAACGTAAAACTTTCCTAAAGGAGGCCCTGTAATTAAGGGTGATCGCACAACTTCGTTATGCTGAGGCAATAAGCGATACAACTCTTTTGGTACCATTTCATAAAATTTACGAACATTGCTGAAAAAATAAGGTTTGTCCTCTGAACTTATAGGAGTGTCTTCCATAAATGTTTTTGTACCATGGCCAGCAAATAGATCTGTATCGGAAAGTTGATTTTCTCTTCTAAAGTCAACTGCTGTAATGTCTGATGCCTTTTGGATGACTTGGAACTGAACAAAGCTTGCAATAAATTGGCGCAACAAAACACAGGCTTTGAATAAAGTTTGTGAATATACAGTTGCTCCTGCTGAAACAATACGTTAAATTTAGTAAATCTTGGCAAAACTGCACTAAGAAATAGGAAATATAGTTTTGCAGATGGTGAGTGTAACGTTTCTTTAATGTGTTCAACAGATTCAAGGGTGCATTGTTTAGAATCAAGTGAATCAAAATACTGAACAAGTGCTGCAGGCCACTGTTCAAGAAGGCATTCAACACATTGCAGCGTGGCTAGCCATCTGGTTGAACAAGGTCGCAATATTTTGTGTTCTTAGACAGCAAGAGATTTTTGGATGTTCTGAAATTCATCCTGCCTTTTTCCAGAAATTGTAAAATATGTGTAAACACCTCGTGAGAGTTGCTCACATAATTTTGGCAGTTCATTACACGCATTAGATGCAGCCAGATGTGCTACGTGACAAGTACAGTGTAAAAACCATACATTTTCTTGCTGGCCTCTTACACGCGAAAGAATAGAGTTGAATTGTATGACCATAGCTTTTGCTTCATCCGAAGACATGCTTAAGCAGTTCTGCCACGGAATGCTGTCGTCCTCAAAAGCTTTGTTGACAACGTTGAAGAGATTTTCACCTGTTGCCTTCCCACTGAATGCCACAATTTTGTAAAGGCTTGTTTCAACACTGTTCACACCAAAGAAACAAATCATAATAACCATCTGCCTGGTAACTGAAATGTCAGTTGACTCCTCTATGAGAAGAGTAAATAGAAATGTTCTCATAATATTTGCAATTTCTTCTTCTGTGACAGCACCAAGAACTTGCCTAATGATCTGCCCTGTTTTTGTGCGTCCACAGTGAAATTTTTTTGCCATTTCACTGTCGAGAAATATTTCTGGAGCCAGTTTTGTCAAACTGTCTGCAAGTTTGACAGACAGATTATTCTCACACACATTGTTTGCTCACTGCAATTCGGCATCAACGACACTATTATTTTGTTTTGCAATAAAACTTAGTATCGACTTGCTTCCTGATGGCGTGTTTCTTTTGTGACATTCTGTTGATTCATGTCGCCTGATATCTTTGATGCCGCCCTTACCCACAAACAAGTCAGTTTTGCATGATGTGCAGACGGCGTGGAAATCATCTTTTCCGCGCTGTAACCACTTGAGTTCTTATTCCCATTCACGTTTATATTTTTGTTTGTATGGATGCACATCACTCTTCGTATTGCAATTACATTTACTTTCCATGTTTACATCTACGGCTATGGGGGAAAATCATTAAAAAAAATGATAACTGACTGTGTTTACCTAGTTACCCAGTTATCCCATGGGTGAAATATAAAATTTCAACGAGGCACATTTCAAAATCCCAAAGCAAATTAAAATGGTTCCACAAGTCAATAAACAATAAAGAAAAAAATTTGTAATTTATTTATTTACTTATTTTTGGGCATTTCAGTTTAGCCAATGTCTGTCACAAATAAGGTGGCTGATAAATTAAAAATTTTCAATACAAAACTATACTATTTTGAGAATATGAAAGTAAATGAACCTATGTTATGCCTATATAAACCTTTTCTTGTTTTCTCAAACACGAACAATTTTTTTTTTTCGTGCTAACCGCGCAGCAAAACACGAGAGTTGAAACAGGATGAGAACAACGGAACAACAGTCAGCCATGTTTTTTTTTTATTCGTTGCAATGTATTTTTGTAAAATTAAAAACTACCTGTAAGTTACGTGTGTTTTTAAGATGAGGATAATAAAAAAGTACTACGACATTTAACCCAATGATTGGTTAGCATTGACCTACTCTAGAAAACTGCCAGTATCTTATGCTTTGTATACAGTTTCTCGGTGTGTAGTTATTTTCTGAAAGAAGGTTAATGTCCGTTCTCCAGCGATGGGTTTTCGTCAGAACAAGTTATTTAAGATACTATTCACATGTTAGCTGATGTACTGGTTTATAAAAAAATATCTTTTACGCTGTTTGTTATGTGGTAAAAATCTAGATAACTTTGTACAGTAACTAGAGAACCATTTGTTTGGATGTGCTTTATAGTGACAAAAATTTTGTTGCTAGTCGTAAAAAATCTGTGAAATATGATACTTCATCTATAAATCCGCCTTAACGTGTAAATCTCTGCATAAACGGATAAAATCAGTAAAAACGGCAGCCCTGGTCTAGCGGCCTATTTCCCGCAGTTCATACTTGTAAAAACACAGTAATTTCCGGCAACGAAAAAATCACAGAGCGTACAAAAATTTACTACACACATTAACCCACGTGCCAGTTGAGTTTTAATGTGAATTGTTTCCTTTAAGCAATTGAAAAAACCAGGAGCCATAATCTTCTGCATGTATCTGGCAGCATTTTGAAAAAAAAAATTAAAGTGAACAAACAGTTAAATGTATTTATTGTCAGCAACAGTTAGAAACACACACCGGTACAACTTCTGCCTTGGCCAGATATCTGAAATTTGCCCACCTGGCAAAATACTCGTTATTTGAAAAAGGAAGTACCTACTCAGAAATTAGCTGCGCATTAGAGAAAAGAAGACAGCCTAATTTAGATACACTTCTCCAAAAGAAACTTAAATTGCCAGCAGATCATCCAAAAACAAAAATGATTGACAAGAGATTAGCCAACCTTGTCCATGGGAATTTTTTGTCATAATGTTTTTTTCTCTCTCTTCAGTTTAGAGATTTAATGACTGAAGTGATTCCAGAATATGTTACCATCCAGGACAACACTTACAAGAAGAATCATTCCAGAGATGGTGGAAAAGGCTACAAAAAACATAAGTTTAGAGTTGGAGGGGGCTGTACCTTGTGATGGGTCGGCTAGCCAGAACACTACTCTTATCTCAGGGTGCGTAAAGAACTCGTGGAGTTCGTAGACAGCTTCTTCTAGGACGCTACTAGAAAATTAATAACTCCACCAGAAGTGTACTGATAATTTAATTTATGCTTTTCTGAGTACAAACAAAAAAAAAAAAAACTGTCCACTGCTGCTCTCAACATACACTTATTCAAGTTATATCTCCCAGATAAACTTCCTGGCACGCATTTGGCCATGTATACCAATAATAAAAAAAGTTATAAACTTTTGTATTGTCAAAATTACAGAAATTTTCATTAAAAGTTTAATACATAATAACCAACTTCAACATTCTAAAAATTAAACATGGTCTCCTTTGGAAACTTAGGTTTTTAGGCCATTTTAACTCTAAAAAGAATCATATTTATATTTCCTTAATTTTACACAAATTTTTCATTTTAAACTAAAAGAAATAACCCTGCTGACTTCTAAAACAAAACAAAATTAAATATAAGGTACCAAACTTCCACCATTTTCATACAATTACACACAATTCCAACAATGCACTAGGTTCAGCAACTCAGTGTTAACAATATTAGGGGTAAAATGGGCATTTTATCTTTATCACTTTTGTCAGTTTTAAAATACAAATTAAATGCTCTGAAATTTCTAATAGAATAATTGTTGTAGATAAACGAGAACAATTAATTACAAAATACAGTAAACCCTCGTTTTGCCGGACTATTTGGGGAGAGGTGTGGTCCGGTAAATCACGAAGTACCAAAATCGGCACATGAAAATAGGCAACAAGCCGATAGATTTAGGCTATAGCAGTGTGATCCACGTAGTAATGCAACGTGTTTGTTGTGGTCAAATCGCTGGAGGGGGGAGGTTTGTGCTGACTGGCGGGAGTAGAAAGATAAGCATGCGCCTTTGTTCGCTCATTTTGATAACCAAGGGAGGAGGACGGGGGAAGAGTTGATGGAAAGGGACAGGAGGTGGCTTGCTATCAGCTTGGTTCCATGTTATGTTGCGTGGTAACATGTGACACGTGAACTTGAGCTACTGCTTTGTATTTCACAGTAAAGTGTTTACTTATTAAATATATAACAAATAAAAAATTTTCATCTGAACTACCGCTGTTTTCATCGCGACTCAGCGTCGTCTACCATGTATGTGAGATAATAGTCTAGCCGCCGTCCTTGAGAATTTCTGAAGGGCAAGGGACGGAAATGCTGAGCGTGAGAAAGGCATGTGTTGCGCTAGTTTGTCCGCAGCAGATTTTCTCTCTCTACACCTCGCACATTGCACAACACGAGCGTTGTTGAACATACACTTCCTCGTGTGAAGATGTAGTAGCAAGTTTCGCGTGTTTCCTGGGTCCAACAGTGCTAACTTTTTTTTGTTCAGCATCATATTTTAACACATAACTCTTTAACTAGTTTTTTGCTTTACAAATGTCCAACTCAGTTTGTTTCTTGACACTAAAATCATCATACAACTTTGCTACTGAAACACCGGTTTTCTATTAGTTCTGATTTTTTGCTTGATGTCAAAGTTACTCTATTTCTTTTCTTTCACGTTGCAGATGCCATTTCATTTTAAAAAATTGCATAATCTTTATCGCGCACTGTGGTGCCACTCCTTCCAAGCAGATAACCGCTAGGCAACCACACTCGTGTGTGCGGTCCTCAGCAGTAGGCAGAGGCTTCTTATCTCAATGAGGGGGTGGTTCGTAGGTGGTGCGTAAATAAATTGATAACATGACAGCAACAACGATGTTGAATTTAACACTGCCGTTTAATGCACACGAGATTACAGACCACGTGCTCAACTTGATTACAAACAAAAAGAATATAGTCTCTGCTACACAAAAAAAACTCTGCTGTTAAAAGAAAACAAAAATACCGTCCCACTGTGCGTGGGTGCACACGGGCCCAACACTTGACTCAGCCCGAAAAAAAGATAACAAAACTCTCTGCGCCTCGCAGAGACGTCCGACCTCCAGCGTGCCCACGCTGATAAGGCCGAGCAAAAATGGCTGCCTAGCCTCCCTTCTCGTCGCCAGAAGTTACGCTTCCAACATGGCAATCTTCAGCACACAAAAAAAAATGAATTTAATTCCTGCTAGTGTATCCAGACTAAAATATAACACCGAACTCGGCACACTTCTTTGTCAAATTCAATAAATATGTCAACAAAGGGTAAACTACTTACATATAAATTACCTATTTACTTTGTATCTCGCCTGCCACCACCATACAGGGTGCTCACAAACTCTCAATTACATACTTAGATCAAATTAACATGAAATGGTCTGGATACACTTCTAACATAAAAAAAATATTACTTCTAAATTTTAGCAGAGGAGATACGTCCCATGATAACAGAATTACATCAGTGACACAAAATTACATAATATTACAGAAAGGAGCCCGTAATACTAAATTGAAGTTTATGTTCATGTGTAATCTGCACGGTAATAAAAAAAGGAATGCAGTCCCTCAGTTCGTGCATGTAATTAATTTCAGGTTTTCAATCCACCTAGCCTACACACATTCTTATTACAAATTGCCAATATAGGCCGGGTTCTCCACTTACTTGGGCGACTTATACCCTAACTTACCATCAAACACCTAGCTTAGTATGCCGGGGTCTAGGCACCTGTACAGATGCCGGGTGGACATCAACATGAGAAAAAAAAAAGAAGAAAAAATATATATATAAGTTCAAAAAAATAAGGTGGGGAAGGATGGCCAAATACCTCACAGCACGTACATCAACTGCGTTAAAAACTCAAGTAGACACTGACACGACAGTCGTTCTTGTCCGGACACGTCAAAACACAGATGAGCGACTAGCTATGCTATCTGTGCGCTCACCTGACGTCACTCACCAACGCACAATAACCAGGTAGGTCTTGTGCTGCATGTGACAAGTAGACCTGACGGTGTAATAATTTTGTATCGCCAGATTTTGTCTATTAAATAAGAATTCCGCTGAATGGAGGTCCGAAATAACGAGGGTTTACTGTACTACCATAAACAAATACTGTACGTCTGAAACATAAACCATTTTATGGGGTCAGATACTACCACATGTTACAATCTGAACGGCAGTCAATGTGCACAAGACACATTTCATTGCTTGACAGTGACTTCACATTGAAGAAACACAACTTGGCCACAAGCCATTTCCCAAGAATTCACACCAGTGAAGCTATCCAGCAAAATCTGTCTGAAATTATGGAAAAGTTGAACATCTCGCAAGGAGACAACACCATTTCCAGTTACGTAGTTCCTGTTAATGCGAGAAACGTAGTTGCGGCTGTTGTCACGTCATCATGGCAACATATTTTGTGTTTTGCCCATACTTTACAACTATCAGTGAATTATACAAAGAGCAGTGTGGTTGGGATGAAGAATGTGTTTGCAAAAAGGTAATTCTGTCAGCTACTACCATAGGAGTATTCAGGTACCTAAGTGTAGCCATATACATTATTTAAACTATCTCAAACAGGAGCCCATAAAGAAATCTATATAAGTATCAACAAAAACTGAAAAACAGCAAAGAAAAGTTACAGTGTAACCTCGTTGATAGAAACCCTGTTATTACAAAGTGATTTTCTGTCCCCTTGGAACGAGATGAAAAATTGCAAGTTTACTTTAATGCTCAGTGAAAAGTTCCCTTATTTATACATAAGGTTGAAAGAAGCATGGTGGTAGTACAAAAGTGTGTATTTTGGGTCCATACATCCTGAAAATATATTTTTACAAAACTTCTTGAGTTTTTGTATACACCTGTTAATACAAACCTCATTATTACAAACTGTAAAAATTTAAGTCCCTTCAGGTATGTATTAATGAGGTTCGACTGTATATGCATATGTGCATCATGGTAAAGAAAAGAAACAAGATGTGTCTACATCAGGCATCTGGCAAGAGGTGGCACTGATAAGAAACTGATAAGGGGAAGTGCATAAAAAAGGTGGGGAGGGAGGCATGTAGACTGCAGCTGCAGCAGGCAAGGTCACACTCTATCTCTCTGCTGCTGTGTATGTGCTGGAGTCCACAGTTTGTCAGTATTGTCTACCAGCAGAGTCGGTGGAAACATAATAAAGCACGCCACAGGACGCACATGGAAACTGGTGTTGGTGGCAGAAGGGAAGGAGGGTTGTATTGCCACTTGGTGCACAGTGCTTGTTATGAGAAATGTAACACAATGTGCACAGATGTATTTTTGGTCAATTTCCTTACAATTTTCAGCTTTTTATTAAAAAAATTTTCACAGTTCCTCAAAGTCGGGTCGTTATAGACAGGTGGTCATTATAAAAGAGGTTGTTATAGAGAGGTTTTACTATTAACATCCATAGATGTAATTGAAATGTGTTTTTTTTTTTACTTCAATTTTTTCTGCAGTTAATAAATATTTTGGTTAAGTGTTTTCGAAACTGTGGTTATGTGAACTTGTACATACACATTTGCAGTAGAACCTCACTCTAACCACACAGGAACTAATGAACTTAACGATCTAGTGACATCATTTTCGAAAACTGTGAAAGAAATATAAATTAAAATTTTTGAAATCCTTTCTGCATGCAGTAAAAACATATGGCAGCGACAATTAATTACTAAACCGCAGCTGTTGTGGAACAAAGACAATTTAATGAAAAATAATGTTTTTACTACTTCATCTGGAATGCATGTGAAGTGCATGTATGTCAAGTTACACCACACACATGTACCAATTTAGGCCATGCATGCAACACTGACGCATGTGAGATGTATGTTGCGCATTAACTTTCCTTCTTCTTCCCACTTCACAACAAAAAGTAAACAATCTCCATGAAAAATGGGACAAAAATTGTGATAAAAATTAATTACAGCTAGTTTATGAGACTAAAACTATAAAACAATGCAATGAGAATAACAACAAAAAATGATTAAAAATACATTTGCCGGTCCACAGAAATAAAATAAGCTGGGAATGTTGAAAAAAAATTATTTTAAGAAAATTTTTGTGAACACTGATAAAAATAAGTTTGCAAAACAATAATATATAAATGTCTATCAAATGACATTAGATTTAATGTATGCTAGTGAGTCCATGGCGATAAAAGTAGTATCAACAAAACAGTGATAAATTACAGCAGAGAAAATTGTGACAAGGGTATACAAATATGTTTATAATAAGTTCACCCTGCCTTAAAATAATGCAAGGAAAATTAAAATAAAGTCTTATTACAAATATGCTGCAAATGATAAAATAAGGCCGAGACCAACCATACGTAGAAAATTGGGATGACAACTAATTAATTTATGCTTGTAATTCCACTTAGTTGAAATAATGCAAGGAAATTAACAATAACAACTGATAAATAATATGCTAACGAGACCAGAGTGATAAAATGTCAAGAACATAGCAATTTAAATTATGAAAAGGAAATTGTCTTAGAAAGTGATCAAGTATGTTCACAAGCCCACAGCAATATAATATACAGTAATGTGAAAGAATGGCTATGAAATCTGGTTAAAACTGCATTTGCTACTCACGAGTCCACAGGGTATTTACCCTGTGCTCATTGCTGCTCACTGAAAATATGTGGCACTCAAGGTTTACGTTACTTTTGAGATAAATACATATATATATATATATATATATATATATATATATATATATATATATATATATAAACACACACACATATAATGCTCCAGTGGTAACAGTTTTATTATAAAATATATACACGGTTATGTAGTTATATATTTTTAAACAAAGCTCAAAGCTCTGTAGTCGCAATATAAATCACTGCACTCTCACGGTAATGAAATTGGTACATCTCACTGCACAGTAGCACGTTCTGACTGAGCTTTTAAGCATTAGTAAGTACTGTAGTAGTAACTAAGTTTCTTTATTCAGGGTACCATATATGTGAAAAATAATTTTTTGTACGGTTTCAAAGTTACTCCAAATGTTCAAAGTTACCCCTGCGCTTACGGTATAGTATTGCTGCAATCCTCTCAGTGACAGAGTAGCGTAGCGGCAATGTAGCATGTGCCGTGTGCGAACGTAGTAGCTTTTAACGAAAGAAACATTAGATGTAACGAAAGAAACATTAGATGCAAACTTCACTACAAGCCAGGTATAGACAATTGCATAATTTTTATGGAATATGCTTACGTGTTAAAAAAATTATTGGTTTGTCATGGTTAGAAATTAAGCAGGACGGGACCTGTGTTTAGTGTGCTGCTGCTGCTGCCGCTGCTGTAGTGACTTTCTCAATTCATCTGTAACTGGCTGACAGCTGCATTACTATGTGTGTGTACTGGAGCGACCTTGGCAAGCTATTTATAAATAGCAGCAGTGAAAGGGTCAGGGGTGATGAGTGAATGACTAGGCATCTGTGAAATTGAAAAACAACTTAAACTTTTCACACACTTTAACTTTCTTTGGATGGGAAACAGAATGTGGCTTTTAGTTAAACATTTGCTGCACATATGCTTAATTTTTCCATGTAAGGCCTAACAGTAAACACAAAAGTACTATGAACTCGGCCTGTCACCGACAACCATGGAAAAATGATTAAAAACTGAATGTCTGCTGCTTATCTGTCCTTTCTGTCTACAAGGTAGTAAATAACTTTCCTACGTTTGCCCAGAGACAAATCTACTGTACATCCTGGATGGTTCTCGTCCCCCTTCCCTGCACTCCAGTGAAACAAATTACTTTACTTTCTCCCTTCTCGTCTGTCACAACAACAAGCTGCATGTCAGGGCTGAATGATAAACAGTCCTCCCTCCCACATTCTGCTTCCACTTCTCCATTACTGTAAAAAAGTGAATACAGCTTATTATAGGCTCATGGTCCTGTTGCTGCACAAAGAAATCATGAGAGGCATAAGATACACTGTGAAACTTTTTTTATGATTTGGGTCATGACATTTTTGTAAGGGATTCATTAAATAAACATGGACGCAAATACACGAACATCGATCTGAGTGAAAGTGTTACGTTTGTTTCTACTAAATTCACAAAATTAATCATCCATAATCGTAGTAAAGTATATGCATATGCATTGGTTTCCACTCATAAACATGAAGCTCACAGAGAAAGTTTGTATTTCATCCAATTTTGCAAACTGAAACAAAAGGAATTGTGTAAAAATAATTTGAAAATGAGTTTTACTCCACACAATTTTGGATAGGAACTTGAACCTGATGATAGATAGAAAAGTTGTGTTTACGTGCTTGCAGGACAAAGCCACAGTGGTTGAAGAGCAGCTAAGGAACGTGGTGGAGCGTGTTAACTCAGCCAACACTTCTTGGCGTGCCACGCTGTATCATCCATTCCTTGGTCTAACTCACACCCAACTGTTGCGTCTGCGTGGTGGCCCGAGGTACGTTATAACAAGCTGCTACCAATCTTGATACACAGTGTGAATTTCTGTATCCCAGGTATCAGGAAGCCACGTATCAGAAGTTGGAGGAATGAAAAACTGGGTGTTCTTATGCAGGAATACTCACCTGATGACTTTGCTGCATACAAAATAAGATTTATTGCAATTAATGTGTATTAGAATATTCCACTGTTTGAATGTGTTTTTAAATTGTGTTAACTTGTTGAAATGATTCAATGTTGATAATAGAATGTTTGAAATGCAAGTAGGCTACTCTCTAAAAATGAAGGAAAAAAATAGCTATTTGTGAAAGTTTTTCTTAATTGTTTTTTGTTGTTTACATCTAATTTTAAACTGTTGTCCCAACATGTTATAGTGTGTATGGCCCACATAAACATGTAGCCATACTATTCCAACCCATAATTTATTTTAACAATTTTTGTAGTTCTAAATAAAATAATTTCAGTACAAAGTAGTTTCAGTATTAGGTATAAAATTCATCTTCCCCTAGGAGTACTTTATAATGAGATTTTACTGAGAGAATTGAATAGATTGTTCAGTTCTAATTTATAGAAAAATACTGAAGGAATTAAAGGTTAAGGTGATATCAACTTTTCCTCTAACCAGCAGTCCCTGTGAGGTAGGGTGATAGTGGCAAGCAGTGTGGGAGGTTGTACCAAGATTGTATGGTGTCCACACTGTCTGTGTGGTTAACACTGGAGTGGTAGTAATTTATCATCGGGTGGTGTGGTGAAGTACACAGGCATGATGTGACTTCATGGAGACTATGCTCCTGGGTCCCAAGTGACCACTCAATTTTAATGTAGGTGTAGTATAACCCTGATTTTACGACTGTTCGTGGTTCCAAAAAATACAGTCGTAAGATAGTTGTCACAAAAAAAATGTTTAGATTAAACACTGCATTGATGTCACTTAATAGGTGTTTTCTTCCTAGTACAATAATATCTAATATGCGATAAACATATAGACCACATAAGTCAGGATAACGAGTGTGTGTGTATGTGTGTGTTGATTTCTAAAGTATTTTGTGTTGTGATAAAAAAATTAAGTATAACATGTTTTCAGTTATTCGTAAAGTGAATAGGCCTATAGTGAAAATAAGGTCCTGAAAATCTACTTTCATAATGAAATTCCTTTAAACTAAAAGTACTGTTAATTTTAATGTTTAATATACTGAGTGAGGTATCGCAATGGTTGCACATTTGACTCTCATTGGGAAGGCATGGGTTCGATTCCTGACTCCAGTCATCCTGATTTCAGTTTTCCATGGTTTCCTGGAATCTCTTCAGGCAAATGCTGGGGTACTTCCTTAACAAAGACAATGGCTAGTTCCTCTTTTTCAGCTTCGGTTCTTGTGTAAAGGGTGGTACCATCTCTTTTGACATTGCTGTCAACAGGCCATAAAAGCCCACATAAATGTAATAATTTCCTGCTCTGTAAATTTTTCCTTTGTGTGTTTAACAGTGGATGACTTGAAATGAGATGGAGCTCTGATTTCAAAGTGTTGGCAAACCACTGTTAATACAATCATAATTACAGTCTGTAAAAATTTGTTCCTCTTTGAAGATGTTTCACTGTTCAAACGAGTCTACGATAAGAGACGTGTTTTAGACATTTGTTTGAGTCACGTCTTGTAAAATGGTTAGGTCGCTGCTTGAAGTGACACTAAAAAATGCAGTGTGAGGTGAAAGGATTCATGCCAGTCATATGCTGGTTTCATGGCTGTAATAGAGAATTAAATGTGATTACTAGTATTGCTCTATTGGCCTCCTTACTTTTGACCATCACATGCAGTTATTTCTAAATAATGAAGATAAAACATTGAATGTCTATATACAGTTGCTATTTTCAGGTTATTTATGAGATGCCTGACAATTTTTGTAAAAATTGAATTAGTCTTACTTGTTAAATGTGCCTATTTATTATGGATTTATGATAATATGTTAACCTAATACCCTTTAACTCAATGAGCCAAAGGTGAATGCTGGGATTGTTCTTTACAAAGTTCATGGCTGACTCCTCTCCCAACTCCTGTCATTGTACCGAGTGCAGCCTACCCCTTCCTTCAACTCATCTTATTCAGATTTAGTCACACTCATCATAGGAAGAAGGTACAGGTGAAACTGTAACACAGTATGTATTGTCTTAAGTTAATTGTAGTGTTAGGATAGAAAAAACTATATGTGACAGTGGGCACTCTTATTTAGTACAAATATCTTTGGTCATAAGGTTGGTACCTCGGCAGAGGAGACAGAACGTCCCTGTGAGGATATGTGTTGAATACATTATACAAGCTATTGTAATGCGAATGTTTGCGAATTGTTGTAAAACAAAAGGAATGAATAAACAAGAGAGTTATAACAGAAACTGTGTTCTCTCTGCCTGGCGTGTCCGCATGGTCATACCTGCACACTGCTCTCAATAACCACATTACAGGTGCGCTGCACAGATTCAACCTGGTGCAACTTTGATGAATTATTATGCAGTAGAGGATGATTTTGGGTAACGGGTGGTTTTACCTGTTCCTTTCTCGCCGTGCCATGGTCACATCTGCACAGCAGCTCAGAAACAAGAGTCCCTGGTGGCTTAACAAAATGTCTGGAAAACTAAGCGCAGTGATAATGTAGAAAATAGACTTGAACAGACCTGTAAACTGATTGAGTGTTACCATCAACATAGATATTTTACACCAGGAGCTTTATCATTTAATGTCTTGTAGTGATCTTATCATATACCTACAGTACGTTTTACGTGACGTGATGCATGCAAAACTTGCGGAAGATGGAGAAAAAATTGGCTACAAAATATGTATCTTTGTGAAATTTTTCAAACTTATTTACCTGTATTTAGGTGTTCTAGTATAAAAGCTGGCATGAAGGGTTTCGAATGAGATAAAAGATTGTGTTGTATATGGAAATAAAAATGATGATAATGAAAAATTCGGGCATTGTGTCATTTATAAAAGTAATGTTTAAGACACTGACTCCTATATTTAAAACTCTTGACATTCAGAATTTTTTTAAAGTTAGATGTGTGACCTTAATAACTAGATTTTAATATTAACTACTTTTGTCTTTCAGCTAAAAGTATTAATTCAATTTGTAGCAGTTGAAAATGCATTTACTTTTGCCCGTTGGTGGTAGGTATATCTGGTTGTCTACCTAATGGTGTCTCTGTTTTGCCCCTGGGAGCAGGGTGCACGTGGCTCTGTGAATGGGATCTTAGGTGCTGGATGTGGTCCCTGGCATATCTAGTAACTTGGTTGGGTGACCTCAGTTGGTGGTGTTTCTCTCGTGTACATGTGAAGAGCAGCAGCACCCTGCCTACTGTCTCCCCTACCCGGCACCAAAGCGATCCACACTCTATATTGCCTGTTTGCCACCTTTTTCAGGGAATAAGGGCATGAATGGGTTAACAAGGTGGAGGAATTCTTGTCTAGAGGCTGAAATGGCGTTACAAAAGATGTGGTGTGCTAATTGTTATGTGCAAGGTCTCGGTAAACATTCCTGAGGCGGCTTCCAGGGGGTCATTGTTATTGCGCCCTTGTGCCTGCCGTCGGCTGCTAGGGATGTCAGAAGGGGCATATCGGCACCCTCTGCCCCTGTGATCGACGGAGGGGCTGACTATCTTTTACATTATATTGAATAATCCTGAGTTTAAGGTTGCCCCACTTCCTCAAGGCTAAATGGGTGAGGTTGGTCCACAGGTGAGGCACCGTTGAATTGGCTAGCTAGGGGAGAGAGCTTTAAGAGACTCCTCCTGTGGATCGATAAAAGCCTAGCGTGTCCAGGGAGAGTGGCGTCCCTCGTGTAGGGCTTACGCTGGATGCTTTTGTGTGAGCAGAGGAAGGGGGTTTCAGAATTCTCTATATGGGTAAGGTCGATGTCCACTCACCTTATTAAAATAATTTTCGGTGCAACCTTTTGTTATTGTCCGATAAGGGGGCGGTTCGTTTGGGCATTCGGCGATCTTCTGTGATTATCTCCTGGATCCTCTGGTGCAGGAGAGCCGGCCTAGGGGGAGTCTTAATCGGGCTCAGAAGCTGGATCTGTTGGCGCTGAATCTCTCGGAGTATCTTGCTGAACCGCACGTGTTTGCGGGTACGGGCCTGAGGGTCCGGGACCTGTTTATACTGAGCGCTGAGCTCTGATAGGGTAGGCTCAGGGCCTGGTAATTTCTGTGGTTCCGGGATTAGACGGGCAGGGTATACGTCCTGTTGGGCGACTAACTGCTGTCGTGTTTTTGCGGCTTGTTGTCGAGGACTCAGTATCTCCTGAGATGAGCGGGCCTCCGATTCAGACATTTAATAAAAAAGAAAATAATAGAATAAACTGCGTTTCACTGGTTATCTGTATTGTTCAGAGCACACAAGTCCATAAACACTTTACAAATCGTCTTCTTCCAAGTCTATGTACAACTTTACACAATTTACACTGATTTAGACTTCTCGCACTTTCCTACTGTAAATACTACTGGTTAGCACAACTCTGCCACTGAAATAAAATACTCTGCTTATCACTGGCACTCTGCCACGTGTCTAGACTACTTCGCGGGAGCATCCGCTTACTTACTTCCGCTTTCCGGCGGATACTGCTGGCGCGCCTCGTGGCGGCCGATAGAGCTGCGCAAGTGAGTGTGTTCCCAAAGCTACCGCACTCGGGAGGTAGAGTAGGTTTGGGTAGGAGGGCTTAGGTGGCAGTCTCCCGCCACAACCCCGGATCGGTAAGGGGAGAGTGCCTAGAGAACTCGGTAGGAGCCGAGCCCTAGAAAACACTGATTTTCTGAGGGCGAGAGGCACCTTATATACCCATCCGAGGGGGTGGAATTATCGTTAGGCGGGTGGGTTCAAAATGGCCGCTGGAGCTGTCTGCTCTGCAGGGTTACCAAGACTAGAAAACATAATTTCGCTCGCCTCATGAATACAACATGTTCACTATTAAAATATTATTACGTGTTGCCGTTTAAACCCTTTTAAATAACACTTATACATTTTTAGACACTTTAAATAATATTATTTACATCACATATTATCTCGTGCATAATTTATCTTACTTAGTAAAAGTCCGTGCATGTAGTTTTTGGCATCATGGCCGTGACTGTAAACAAATAAATATTATGTGAAATGTTCTTCAGGTACGTGAGTCTTTCTTTACACACATACATTATTATAAAAACAGTTTCTGATTACTACAAGTGCAAACAGCGTAATGTTATGTACAATATTCAGAAATCGGCAACACGTGGTTACGTTTTAGGCCTAACCTACAAATTTAACACAGGTCAACTTAAAAAGGGAGCCGAGCTTTAGTATGGATATTATTAAGGACGCCGTGGCAATGCGTCAAGGTGAAACAATTTCAACTTTAATTATAATAAATATATATTAACTTTTCAATTTAACAAATGTCAATGTTCGTCAAAATTTAAATGTTTGCTTGAGTCATGAAACCTAGTTTCTGTAAGAAGATAATATGCACACTTAAACTTTAGTTTATTGTATAATAGTATCTGAATATTTTATTTTATATTTCATGCAAATAACTTTTGATTTCTTATTTTGGAATTAAATTTCCTAGTACCAGTCGACCTAATTAGGTCTTATAATTTCATAAGTACATAGATATGATTGCATGTCTTCTGTCTTACAGCTAATGAAATGTCTCGGAAAGAAGTTGGTAAGCCAGGACAGTGATGTAAAAAAAGATAATTTCACACTTTCCACACATATTAGTGATAATGATTTACTTATCTTCCTCTATGTGGGTCAGCAGTATTTACCTATCAGTCCGTTAGTATGCTAACAGTGTTACTCAAAATAGTTAACATGTATATAAGCTAATGTCAATTGTACATCTAACACATAGAGACATCAGTGCTGTTGCAGGTACATTACATGTGGCTGTTTTTGATGACCTGGGGCAGAAGAGATTGTATAGCCAATATATGGTTGAAGTATTTGTTGATCACTAGATGTGGATGTGCACAGGTCCTGGATGGGAGCACGACCTGGCATTGCCAAGGTTAGTCGTGAAGTGGCGGAAGCTGCTGCCAAGTTACCAGAGAGTTTTGACTGGCGAGATGTACAAGGTGTGAACTTTGTGTCCCCAGTCCGGTAAGCCTACTGCCATCTTCTCAGAATGTACAGTGTAGTTAGTTAATGTTGTGTATACATGCCGAAGGCTTCTCTGATACAGGAACCAAATGAGCTGTGGCAGCTGCTATGCTTTCTCATCAGTTGGCATGCTAGAGGCACGCCTCAGGGTGCAGACCAATAACACTGTGCGTCTCACACTCTCTCCACAAGACATAGTCAGCTGTAGTAGCCTCTCCCAGGGTTGCGATGGTGGCTTTCCCTATCTAGTTGCTGGCCGCTACGGCAGGGTGAGTTCTTAAACTGCTGTATTCTGTACAGTAGAAACCCGATTTAATGAAATTTCTTGTTACTTGAAAATGTTTACTCGAAATCAGTGGTTCTCAAACTTTTTCGGATCACCGTCCCCTTGGATCCACAAACCAATATTCGGCACCCCCTACTCGTTACTTTTTTATGAAGCGACAAAAAATATTACTCAGAATTTTAGTTTTTGCAAATTACTAAGGAATGTAACAGCAGTACATTTAAAAAAAATAGCAAACTTTTACTATGCTACAAATAGTTGACTTTTATTGGCTGTAATAAAATAACATCTTTTGAAGGTTTGTATTATCAGACAGTGCGACCAACACACATATAAATTTGTAGTCTAACAGAAGCAATAAATAACTCATATTGCTAATGAAATGTTTTTTTTAAACAAATTGATTATATTCCTTTTATTCTCAGATGTGTAGTAGCTAGTCACGGGCACAACACACAATGTTAATATATAATGACATTGTTTAAATTATTTTGAGTTTGATTTCCGTACTTCCTACTTGTAATTGTTCACACGTGTAAAATTTAATTAGTAAACTTAACTTTAAGGCTAGTATTATTTTTATCTAGCAGTGGTGGCAAGAAAGTGAAAATTACAACCTGTAGATGGGTAGTAAACAGAACTGTTTGAAATATAGCCAGTTGCAAAATCCCTGCTTATTATATTTTCTAATGATTAACAATGGATGTTTTATACATTAAAAAATTTTAAACATTAAAGACAAATTTGAAAAATAAATAAAGTCACATTTCTAGAGCACATTAAGAAATATTTTAAGTTACACAAGGAATGTAACATATTTAGACTTACACTATGCATAGAGCACAACACGCAACAGAATTAACTTGAATGGGTTTTTCTATTTTTGTAAGATAGGCAATGAACCCACGGATACTGGCATACTTGACTAGACGCAGTGTATAAGCGGTTATAAAAACTCACAAGTTTAGTCTGGAGGAGAGGAAAACATCAACTCGAGTTGTTTGAATAAGTCGTTCGAGTGAAATATACTTGCGTCCTGCTAAAAGTGAACAGAGCTTGTTGCTGGGAAACATTCAATCGCAACCAGGCTAATCGCTGATGGTCGATCGAAAATACCTTCTTAACTCCTTTGTATCTGTCAAGTATATGATGTGGCAACTCCGGAGTTGTTGAACCTGGCAACGCTGTCGTGCTAGTCCACCAAGCCAGCCGTCATCAGCATATCAGCTGTTCAGTGCTCACATTTTTCAGAGTGATCTTGTGGTTTCTTTGTGAACACGTTCATTTGTTAACTTTGCGTCATTAAAAAAAATTTTAAGAAATTATGGTAATAGATTATTGGGTTGCGATTACTGTGTGAAACTTTACATCTTAACTCTGAATGTGCCAACAAGCAGTTAGTGTATTTACTGTATATGTTACACAAGTACTGTACAAGTGTTGTCTAAACCAGTATGTTAATCTCGGCAGTTAGGCCTAGTAATTTTATTTGTTTTTCCACATAAGTGGAAAGTTTTTTTTACATGCATTTTGTTTGCGTGTAGGCCTATGTTGTTCTTGTCTCTTGGTACCACTCCATTTTCTAACATGGGAGAACAAAACGTATCACATTTTATGAATTAAAAGAGCAGATTAATTTTAATGTTAATTAAAAGAAATTGCAAGTAATTTTTAGTATATTTATTGTATCAGTGTGCCCATTTCAGGCAACACACACAGACAGGCAAACAGTTATGCCCCTTCAAACAGGTCCTTCCCGAGCAGGGGTTCTCAGACAACACGTTGCCCACATTTAAACACATAGGGACAACACAGGGTAAGTGCACCACCATCTCTTAGAGGAATACAAATTCATGTCTTACAAATGTGATACGTGTATTGTATGAACATTACGAGCGTGCGTGACAAATGTTACAATAATATGAAATGTTAATAGACAAAAAGTTGATCAATTAAATTACATAAATAATTACCAAAGCTCCACCGCTTGTGCCACATCGACACTCCGCCGGCCACGCACAACAAAAAGAAAAGGAAATCCAAAAGAAGCTAATGGTGGATAACACGCGACTTATCGAACTGGAAGGGAACAGACGAAACACCAAATTACGTGTGTGCCGACCGAGCGTCGAGGTAACAGAGCGGAGATGGAAACCTTCCCAAGGCGGCAACGAGACACAGACTGATTCGGAGGCGGACGACCGGGAGCCAGGTGAAGGTACGGGAAGATGGAGGTTACGAGGCATGAAGAGAGGGGAGGCGACGTAGCCCGAAGACGCCCGAAGACCCCCGAGGAAGGCTGACGGGGGCGGAACGCACTTCAAATAGGGCACGAGGGCCGGTGTCACACAGTTCAAACATGGCTGTTCTCAAATCATGCTGACAATATTGCTGCACAGTCTTATAAACAATCCACACATGTCAAATCTTCACATGAGTTGGGGAAGGGTGTGCAGGCCCAGCACAAGTGACTGACAAAAGTTATTTATTTACGCGATGAGTCGTCAGGGTTAGCCATTAGGAACAGCATGTGTCTAGGAATTATGTTATAAGCAGTAAGTTTGTTTTTTATTTAATGAATTTAGAAACTTGTCACTAGTGAAATGTAGGTGTTACAAAAAAAATTTTTAATACTGTTTATTATTATTGTTATAACAGATTGTAATGCACCTTAAAATTTAATGTCTTAAAAAATATGTATAGTACTGCAATTTAAGGGCGCGGCTACCACAATTTTCGTCACCATTATTTTAATTTTTATTTGTACCAGATATTTTTTTTTTTCTTATTTTAGACACAGAATGTGACTAAATTTGGCTCTTATGGAATTTTTTTATCTCTCATAGTTTTCGCGTAATGGCTTGTTATAGTCATATTTTGCATGTTTCCGTTTTAACGACTTTGCTAAAACCAACTGAAATACCAAACTCAAAAAAATCACAGCGGATAAAGACATTGCAGGCTACAATGACATGCTCATAGAATCAAAGAATAAAAATTAGTTGTATTTAAAAATATATATATTTAATATTTTTAATTTTTATTTTCAGTTTCAGCATTTTTTAAAAATTCAAATAATTTTTATTCATTAATTTTATGAGCATGTCATTGTAGCCTGCAATGCCTTTATCCACTGTGATTTTTTTGAGTTTGGTATATCAGTTGGTTTTAGTGTAGTCGTTAAAACGGAAACATGCAAAATACGACTTTAACAAACCATTAGGCGAAAACTATGAGAGATAACAAAATTTCATAAGAGCCAATTTTAGTCACATTTTCTGTCTAAAATAAGAAAAAAAATATCTGGTACAGATAAAAAATAAAAAAATGGTGATGAAAATTGTGGTACACCGCGCCCTTAAGTTGCTGTGGTCTCAGAGTCACAAAAATATTGTCTCTTGAAAGACATAAAACTTAAATAACTTACACAATCAATAAAAAATAAAATAAATATACCTATCTGAATGGAATTATCTTATCAATGAGAAGAGTGAGAGAATCAAAATTTAAAGAAAAACAGTCTTTCCTTGATTATTGATTCTTTCAATACCTGCAAGATTAGGGGGAATCAAAAATCCTGTCCCTAGTTGTATTTATTTCATACCATATTACTACTTGCATCAAGATATGTGTGTTCAGACCACGGTCGTAGAAGAACAGGTCTGGACACTCGCCTATCTACCAATGTATTTTGCTTGACCCCCTTGTTTGGCTGTAGTTCGTCAAGTTCCCGAAATTGTTGTACTTTTGGCGCTGTTTTCCCGGTGGTCGGACTCAAACACCGCCCACTTTTTTCCATTGTTAAGTATATAAAGTAAATAAAGATTTATGGAGCCTTTTCTAAAATTTGTGAGCGAAGTAAGTATTTCATAAATTGACAAAAAAAAATACGTTTTCATAAATTGTTTGTCGTAGTGGAAAGGAAGTGGGCGGAGTTAGAGTCCGACCGCCCTAACTGCAGGGCCAATAAAACACAATATTCTCGGTAACTTGGTGAACTACAGCCAAACAACAAGGGGGTCAAGTTTCCAGGAGAGTGTCCAGACCTGTTCTTCTACATCCGTGGTCCAGACTTAGCACACTGTTTGGCAGACTAGCTTGCTAGGAAATATAATGAGATAAGATAAGGAGAGAGGGAAGTGTGAAAAGTGATATCTAGAGTGTGTGAAATTTGCTAAATCCTTTCGAGCTTTTGTTTTCCTTAACGAAGAGTGGGCAAGATAGACAGCCACAGGGCTTTGGTTGTGTGTAATTTGACCAACAGTGCAATTATTGTAGTATTTTGCCAGAGGATAGTGCAAGGAGGTCATGGTTCGAATCCTATATATTACATTTCTGACTGTTCTGTTTTTGTGACCAAGACACAATAAGTTTGTTTTGCGCACAACATCTAGCTTGCAGTGTGGTGTGGGGTGGAAGTGGCATTGATGCACACACACCAGTTAAGAAATTTCCTGTGATAGCAAATTTGTGTGAAGGATTTTTACCATTTTAAATGAACAGAATGCTAGTGAGTTATTTCAAAATATGCTGTAGTAATTGTGGTCTTCAAATGGGGCTATGCAGGTGTTGGTGATAGTTTGCAGTAGGAGTATAAGACGTGGATGTTTCTAACTTTGCAGGACTATGGGGTGGTGACTGAAGCATGCAGTCCCTATGAAGGACAAGACGACACCTGCACTCGTGATCCTTGCGACAGACACTACACTGCTGCCTACAGCTATGTTGGAGGTACATATTTAAATAGTTTCCATTCTCTCTGTGTGTCAACCTTTGCTGACCTTGAGCATGTTATATCTCTCCCTGCAGCTTGTGTGGAGGTCAGGCAAATCAGCACAAATTTAAGGTTTGTGTGAACTTGCATGTGTGTATGTGTGTTTGCGTATCTGCATGCATACGTGTGTATGTGAGGCACTTGAAAATGTGTGGTTGTATGCTTATATGAATATGTGTGTGCATATCTTCTCTACCAGGGACAGATCTACAGAGGTACAATGGGCATGTTTCAGACACTGTGTTAGAAGGGAGGTGGAAGCTCCTGATTGGCCATATTTCTAAATATTGTCCTTTAGTTTCAGATGTTGTACAAGAAAAAAGTTAGTGGGCGGAGTGGGTAAAGCTGGCCTCAGGTAAAATTCTTCCTGGACCTGCTGTTGCTGCCTACTAATTTTCTCTACTTTCTTATCCACTCACCAGTTGACATAGTATAATAATCTCTGTTTTAACCACGATTTTAACTATAAACAGATTTTTGTTGACAGTTTTCTCAAACTTAGTGCAAAATTTGTATTAAGCAAAGTTTTCCTTGTTCTTAGTAGGTGGCACATTTTGTCCAAGGTAATGTTTCTCATAATGATGTCAGACTCTCTCATTTTGTTACGGGCAGTGTTAAATACAGTCATTATTAATACATACCGGATATGGGACTCTCAACTTCTCACTCCACTAACACTTTTTCAGTTAATCACTCCCGTGCTTCCTTCTTGTCTCTGGTGTTGATGCATTTAGTGTATTTACATGTCAACATTTACAGTAGTTTCTAACAGCGGCACAAGGGAGATGAAATGTCGTCTAAATGTATCAACAGTAGCTGAGCTTGTATAAAAAATCGAAACATGTTAGAAATTTTCTTATGTGAATTAAAAAAATTATACTTGTCTTAACAGACATACATGCAAATGGCAGTATCAACAAGAGTAGTTTTAGGATATTGAAATACAATGATCAGGCTGCCGGAGCATAAATGCAGTTAAAATACAGTCCATACCGTATAATAATTCCATTATTTAACAGATCATTAAAAAGTTGGACAATGTAAACAAAAATATTACAGTATTCGCCCATGTACCCCGCGCACCCATGTAAGCCGCTCACCCCTTTTTTCAATGACAAATTTGGGGAAAAAAATTTTTTTTCAAAAAATAAATTTTTTGGGATAGAAAAATTTTATTATGGGGCAAAACAATCAAACAAACAAAAATTATGCTCACCTACTATATTTATTTGTATATAGCAGCCACTCTTTAAAATAAGTCAACGCCTCATAAATGGGGCGGATGTTAATGCACGGAACTGAGTTTGCTGCAACGAGAGGTTGACATGCGCTTTTTTGCTTCCAAGTGGCAAGCGCTGCATGCCAGCAACACGGCACCAGCCAGTGTCTGTGTGTGTGTATGTGGGCGCGCTCGGACACGTGAATAAGCGAGCGGAAGTTGTCAAGGTCTACTGGTACAGTCGCAGCACAAAAGCAATACACACACTCCACGTGTATCACCACTTCTCGAGACGTTTTAAGTGAATAAAGAAGCTTAGCTCTGCATGTATCACTCACAATAAATACAGTTATGTACAAATGGATTCTGTAGATGAAAAGTCGGGAAAAAAAATATAAAGTCTTTGGTATAAATAAAAAAAAGTTTTTAAACTGGTATGTAATCGTCATCATCATTAGGTACCACCGTCGTCATCGCTGCTGTCCACATCTATTTCGTCAGGACTGTCCTCGGAAACTGCGTCACTCTCCCAAACATTATCATCTTCACTTCCGTCGAGCATATTACTAATGCAGCATTTGCGGAAACTTTTGAGAACAAGATCTTCTGGGATTAGAGCCCATGCTGTCTTTATCCACCCACAAAGCTGCGCAAGAGACTGTTTCTGCAGTCTGCCTGTGGGAGTGTAGGTGTGCTCCGCACTTGCCATCCATTCTGTATAAAGCCTTTTTAAATGTGCTTTAAACGGCTGGTTTACGCACATATTTAGGGACTGGAGAATCGAGGTCATGCCACCCGGGATTATTACCTGGTCGGTGTTTCCTTCCTGTAGACGTTTTTTAACATTATCAGTCAGGTGGCCACGATAACTGTCCAGAACCAACATACTTCTTTGTCGCAGTAGGGCTCCTGGCCGGCGTTCCCACACACACTTCACCCACTCAACTACTAAAGTGTTGTCCATCCAGCCTTTTTTATGCGCCCTTACGAAAATTCCGGCCGGTATTTTCTCATTTTTCGGTATCAATTTGCGCTTGAAAATCACAAAAGGAAGAAGCTTCTTCCCATCCGCTAGCTTTGTAAGCATGACGGTACACCGCTGCTTTTCATTGCCACCTGTTCTTACTTGCACAGATTTTGAGCCACGTGCCTCAACTGTTGTGTCAGACGGCATTTCAAAATAGACGGGGGTCTGATCGGCATTTCCCATTTGCCCCAGTAGGTACGAGTGCTTCTTCCGCAAGCGAATAACGTGATGTTGATAGTGAACCAACTTGTCATTATAGGCATCGGGAAGTCGCTGGCAAACAGTCGTTTTCCGTCGCACAGATAAGCCATTCCGTCTGTAGAATCGGTAAATCCAGTTCTTGCTAGCCTTGAACTCAGGATTTACAACCAATTCTCTGGCAATTTTCAAGGCCTCCAATTGACACATGTCAGTAGAAACGGCATATCCAAACTGTCGTAATGCAGTTATGTATGCAACTAATCTTTCTTCTACGTGTGGAAATTTAGCTTTTTTCCCCCTAAAGGCCCTCCTGTTCACATTGCTTTCCTGCAACTTGTTTCTCATTTTCCGCCAGTCTCTGATACACGACTCCGCAATGCCGTACTTACGGCCTGCCGCGCAATTTCCTAACTCTTCTGCTTCTTTTATCACCTTCAGTTTCTCTCCCACTGTAAATGAACACAATCGTTTTGACATTTTTATTGCCTGAACTATCAATGTAAACACTACGATAACTGTACACTAATCAGTTACACGCAGAGAACACTATTAGCTGCACACGTGAGTTCGTAAGTTATCCGCGATCACTCGTCTAGACATCCACATTCCACCGTCGCTCCACCCCCGTAGCATTGCCAAGCCTCCCTCCCGCATGTGCGCACGAACTTCAAACTTAAATTACCCATGTAAGCCGCGCACCCTCATTTTGGGCATTCTAATTCGGGAAAAAAGGTGCGCGGGATACATGGTCGAATACGGTATGTATCCTTCCATCACCATGTGCTTTCCAGCTGACAACCAAAACATGTCAACAGTTTAGGTATTTTACAATTGCAGTAACATCCATAGTGTGTTACGAGTTTCTTTTAATAATTTTTTAGATCTCAGGCAAACAATTTATTTTCAGTACAAGCTACACATTAACTTACTAGGGTTAAGTGGTCAATGTTAATGGAATTATTTCATTTTACAGTATTGGGTAGCCTACTCTGCAGATGTTAAGGTAATATGATTATTCAAAATTTAACATTATTTATTGTATATTTTCTTGGGTATGCTCAAAATTGTAACATTTAATGGCATTACCAAAAATAAACAAACATGTATGGGCAACTTATGTTTTGTACTTGACATCTAGAAAGATTAAATAATAGTAGCTTATTTGGTTACAACAAACTGAAGTTGCAAGAACTTATGACAGGGCAAGCAAACATATTTAAAGTAAAACAATGAGTAAAATAATTTATGTCAACATTATTATAATTATTTTTCATGTTGCCTTCAATTTGGTTCTACTCTGTCAGATCATAAAGCCGTATAGGCCTAGTTTAAGTTTCAGGATGTAGACTATCCATAAACTTACCTTTTGTGGTAGGGCCTACCTTCGAAATACGTATTAGTGTTATCATAGTCTAGCAACTCACAATACTTAAAAAAAACTTGTTAACATAATTTATTATAGACTACATAGAAAAAATGTGTGCTCTCACAACCTAAATGGAAATAATATATCAATAAAAACGTAAGTAATAAACAAACATGGGTAGGCCTAATTGCCCAGATCAGCTTTAAATCACTTTGTTGATTAACACATATGATTAAGGACAATGGCGGGAAAGGCCGCTAGGCTACTAATTACAATTAAAACAGAAAGAATTGTGCACAAGTACTCACAGGATGGTACTCGCAGATAGAAACACACACACATAGGATGAACACATTTCTCCGCGGACGCGCGGTCACAACGTTTCGCAGACTACATCTGCTTCATCAGGTGAGTGGAGTCAGAAGGGATTTCTAGGTGGCCAAGGAATAGGGCCACCCCTTCCCAGCCAACCATTTGGAAACCGCGTGTTCAGGACATTGCGCACTGCAAGGCTCCAATGCGGTGGTGCGCCATCTTGCTGGAATATCATGTTACTTCCAGTTTGTCGTTCAATATCCTCAATCTGAGGGAATACGTATAGCTGTAGCATGTCTAAATAAATGTTGCCGGTGATAGTTTTTTCGGCGAACACAAAAGGCCCTACAACTCGATCGTGCATCAAACCACATCACACATTAACTTTAGGAGAGTCACGAACGTACTCGTTGATTGCATTTGGTTGTTGTAATCCCCAAATCCTGCAGTTGTGGCGATTAACACAACCATTAACGTGAAAAGTTGCTTCATCACTATAAAGCACCCGATTAGAAAAAGTGCCTTCAGTGTCCATTTCATTTAGCATGAAGGCAGCGAATGCGAAACATTTGGGCCGATCTTCTGGCTTAATTTCATGTCTCATTTGAATTTTGTAAGCATGTAATCTCAAACGTTTGCGAAGAACATTTTGCACTGTAGTCTTCGGAATGCCAAGCTCCAAACTGCGGCGGGAAATTGACTTTTTAGGGCTGCGTACACACAATAACCTAAGCTGTTCAACCTTATGAGAAGTTCGTGGCTGTCCTGGTGACGTTTTCTTGTCAACATTACCTGTTTCACTGAAATTTTTTACCCAACGAGAAATAGCCGCACGATCTGGTACATGTTGTCCCCGATACTCCCGCCTGAATTTTCGTTGCACAGTCACTGGAGGCTTGAACTCGGCAAACCACAGCACGCACTGTGCTTTCTGCTGCACGGTCGCCATCTCACTGATACGTTGGGACAGATGCCGGGTGACGCGTTCGGGTGTTCGTTACTCCCAAGGTCACTGTGGGACTGTCGTACACCACTTTAAAAAACTTTCATCCTTCCCCAACAGTTTGGTGGTAGAATCGTTTGAATACGGTAACCGGTCTCAAAACTATAGTACTTTGAAATTGTATCATTCTTTTTCGATGACCCCGTACAGTATGCTACTACCCACTTTTTTTGTTCATCTCAGTGAGTGTCACATTGCTATAGGATTTTTATGGCAATTTAAATACAATAGAACCCCAATTTTTACGAGGCTTCATGGTGCCCAATATTGACCTAAAAAAAATCACTGTCTTGTAAAATTTAATACGTGTAAAATGGGGGTTAGACCTCAGTGCTTGAGAATGACCTAGTAAAATCAGGGTTCTATTGTTTGAACCATGAAAACTAAAAAATTAAGTACTAGAAAACATCTCGTAAATTATTTCTACATTTTTATTTCTGTAGAAACACTTTTCTCAATGCACAAATTGGTTTTTGTTCAAAAGTCCTTGCCAGGGCTCCGGGATAGGCAATACCTTTAATAGTGATAATGTTACTATAAATTATGTGTTGAATGATTCTAATAAATTGTTGGTGTGTTCAGATCCTAAGGATAATCAATTAGAGAATTAAGGGATAAATTACACAAAAAGAATCACATTTTTCATTGAGGGCTAAATGCTGAGGGAAAAAAATTATGATTATTATTTTTATTATTTTGTATTATTATTATTATTAAAAAGGAAATTATCATTGTGTTGGATGCAGGCTATTATGGGGCATGCAACGAGCAACAAATGATGCTGGCTCTGGTGCATGGACCATTGTCTGTGTCGTTTGAGGTATACCCAGACTTCATGAACTACATGACGGGCATTTACCATCACAACGAATCCTTCCACAGTATGGTTGAACCCTTTGAGGTAAGATTAATTTAGTTCTAAAATGAAAAAGTTTAATGAAGTGTGTAATTTGGCTTGTGCTGGTGCAATGTTGAGTAATTATTGTGACATTGGTGAGATGGAGCAAGGATTGAGTGGCTGTTCTGTGTGTGCAGGTCGTCAACCATGCAGTGCTTCTGGTCGGGTATGGTGTTGATGAAGTTTCACAACAGAAGTTCTGGATTGTGAAGAATAGCTGGGGTGAGGAGTGGGGGGAGAATGGCTACTTCCGTATTCGTCGTGGCACTGACGAGTGTGGCATTGAGAGTATTGCAGTGGAGGCCACGCCCATTCCTTGAGTGTTCCTATTTCCTACAAACCTTTGCATTTGTACTTCATTATACTAGAGGTACAAGGACTTACAGATTATACTTGTAAACAGGTACACACACATGAAGGGACGACATATATTTTTTCGCGACTGTGCTTCCACAAAAAAGTGTCTTCCCTTCATGTGTGTGTACCTGTTTACAAGTATCGTCTGTAAGTTCTTGTACCTCTGTCTTTTATATTACTTTGTTAGCCTTGCGGCCTATTTCCCGCCGTTCATTATTATACTCTATTTACACTGGGTGTTTTCATTTTTATTTTAAATAAATTTTATAAAAATGTTTGAATGTGTATTATTTTGTCTTTTTTTTAGTCCAAAAATCAAGAAATAGTTCTTTTTTATTTATGTATGTTTTTTTTTTAGCTTAGCAAGGATACATTAGGATATTGAAAAATGTCAGCATGAGGTCTCTAAGGAACCATTACAGCTTTTGTGTGGTATGTTTTTGGAAAACCTTGGGCAAACTAAACTTAGAATGACTAGACTGGAAATCGAACCAGAATATTCCCCAATTCTAGAAGTGTGTGTGTTACTGCCTCATCTTGCTGGACTATGTTTGAAACAATAGTAGCAATTTTATAAATAATGATGCGTTTGACTTTAGAGAAATAATTTATTCTGTTTGCACAAGTAGACTGTATTTAGAAGTTCTCTTTGTCCACACTTTTACTTTATTACCCTTACCAGTTATTTCAAAAGTGAACACGTACCATTGTTATAAGTTTCAAAACTAGCCAATATAAGTTAGAGAGGTGTTATTTATAATGTTTTTTGGTGAAAAGATAAACTATTGTGGTGGCACTGACGCTCTTCGTGCAGTGACGATAGATGTGACGATACTAGCCCCACGTAATGCGGCGACAAAATGTGGTGGCACCGGTGTTCTAAGCACTAGGCACCAACAGTTTTAAAATATACTTGGACTGGTCAGTTCTCACAAATGCTCCGGTCTCAGCGGTGAGCTACTATTATCTTAGGGTTTCATGGTATCAAAGGGTGGATGCATGCAGAACGGCAAACACGTGGTTAGATCAACAGCCCTTTTTTCTACAAAAACTCATGCAACCGCGCTTACATCGGCATGTACAAACTTCTTGTACATCAACATATAATTAAATAGAAAGAGAACTGAACTAAAGTGAAACCCAACTCAAAAGAAAAATAGCACGTGCTGATCTAAATCATAATCGATAGTGGCCGGCCACGCGGTTTATACAGCTGTAAATTTACATCAGAAAAATCAAAACCAATTAATAATGAAGAGTTCTAGCAAGTCTTTTCATCGCCTTCCATTGCGGCCACATCTCTTTCGCTCGCGCACCTTGGTTTACCACATCCAAACGTCGCACAATGCGGCACACGTCCAGCTTCCTAGACAGTCAAGAACAAAGTGACCAGCCATGGCAACCACAGTGGCGTCCTAAGATATCATGGCGGCCTCCCTTCTGGTAAAATGTTCTATAACATTCTAGCAAGATCAAATAACCGGTCTGGATACAAAATAAACAAACTAAAATTACCGAAAAATCGGCAAAATTCTGCTGAGCATAAAGACGTATTTACTATCTTACTGAAAAATTATTAAAATAAATATTATATTAAATATGTTCTAGGCATCAGACATTGCTGGCCGTACACCTTGCAGTACCCTCTGTGAACCCCTATCGGTGTCGCCCCCGCAGCACCATGGCCGGGCTGACCGAATTAATTTACACATTTTTAAAATAAATACAAAAACTTGCCAACTGCAATAACTTTTAAAGGATCAATTTCTCGTAAAATTTCCAAGAGTACAAAGTTGCTTGAAATTTCATGCCGTTTCAGAAAAGTCCACACAAGACATATTTATTTTAAATTCACCTGTCATCAGAATATTGAGAATTTAAAACAACTCTAACTTAAAGCTTATGAACACATTACTTGACATTACAATATTACAATAAAAGACTAACTACTAGATTTTGCATTCAGACGCGATTTTTTGTTACTGTACTGTTTCGCCAGGCCCAATAGTGGTTTTACATTTAGAGTAGGTTTTCTTAGTGATATCCTGTTCAGCAAAAATTATATTTAAATTATTTAACCAAATGACTTTCTTAGGAGATTATTAAGCTTAAGACAACATGGAACTCATATTGAAATAATTACTACCGACTTATAATTATGTAAATACTAGCAGTTTAATCATATATAGGCAATGGCCTAAAGTAGGGTGGCCGGGCAACACACTGGGGTTTTTGAAAATAATGAAGGCATCATCACTGCCCTACACCTGACTGACACTAGGCTGACCAGCTCTTGGTTCTGAAGTGTCAGTAACACTGGCTAGCATTAATTATGCAAATAAACAATAACAGAGACACTGAGCAAAACCCTAGAAACACAACTGAATTATCGAAAAAGTATACCCCAAGTGCAGGCTGGTCGCTTCACACTATGTATTCCATAGAATAGAGGTTACGACAGATTGTCCAGCTACATACAGTACTGTACGTGTAAATAAAATAAAATTGTCTTCAATATTAAAATCTTCTGAAGTACATATTTTATTTGTGAATTATTCTGGGTGCTTTTTAATATTTTCCAAAACCTTTTACTTTGATTAACCTGACAGCAATGTGAAGTGGATTAATTCATAAAACAGCTTGAATCATGCATGAGGAAAAAAAAAATAACCTGGCTCATGTGAGAGAACCATACAAGGTTATAAAACTGTTAGCAGTTACGGTCTCACCATTTATTTCATTTATGGGCACCGCATACCGTGCATTAGATGCTTAGAAGCAACAGAGGTATAAGGATGAACTTGAGGTGTGTATCAAATGCCGCAACAAGCTAAGCACCGAACTAGCGTAAAAGATTCCTGCCAATACATTTTTACTATGGGTCTTAAAAGTCGCGACCATAAACTTCATTTGTGGAAGTCTGTAGCAAAGTTCATTGCACATTTATATTTGAGTTTCGCGTACATCCAGTTAACACATTTTAAAGTATGGCTTCCTGAAAAGGCTGTTTTTAGCTATGTTTAAGGACTTCAAATTTTAATTTTAATGAGCATTGTGTCTTTACAATGATATTAAGTCTTTGTCTGAAAAGGCATGTTGAGTAAAAAAAAATCCCTGTACATTACAGTGCATGTGAAGTGTGTGGTAGCTGGAACCCTAAACTTGACGTCGTACCTCTTTTGGCTCAAACCCTGACACACAGGCTTGCAAACAATGTGGGACCCTGCCCCCCTCACTGTGTGTGTGTAGGTTTCAGAATAGTGTTTAGGCAGTGTTTTCACTAAGTTCTAATTGGGAAATTTATTAGGGATGTGTGTTGTTGCCTGGATTTAAAATGACCACAGAATATAAACAGCTCCATCTGCGGCACGATTCTTACATTCAGCATCATGAACAACAAATTCCCATAATTAAATAGGATTTTGGCCTCTGCATAATTATATATACAGCTACTGTAATTAGCAATTTATGGAAAAAAAAGTCAGATTTCTTGTGCAGGAAACGTGCACATATATACAGTATCATGAAAATCTTAAAGGCAGTAGTTTTTAGGCTAAGAAATATCTAACACTTGTCTGTTATGCAACCAATTAGGAACTCATACTGAAGATACAATATGTAATTAAAAATAATTGGTTGTGAACTGTAATTGTTTCGTTAATTGAAGGAATGTTGCAATTGCCAGGCAATACCAGCACTCCTCGTGACCATCCTGATCACCACCCTGTAGCGTCCAACTCACCTCAGTGTATGTTCATTTGAAGAAGGGGTTTCAACTCCTGTCTTAACCGACTAAGCCATTCTGTACAAATTTAGATCATTTCAGAACTTTTACAATTATCCCCTTGTGTGTTTCTTTCTTGTAACGTTTCTATGTTTCTCCAGACTTAACATGTAGCCGAAAGGCAAAACGGAGTACATGGTGCTTCGTCTCAACTTTGTAATCACTAGAATCACATTGTAATCTCTATTTATTTAGAATACTGTAGTTAATTTCATGTACGTTGTACTAGTACAACTCAGCTAAGTGTCTATCTGAAATGCCTACATGAATTTTGAGTAACATATTATATATATTCCTATTCGTGAGGAATAAATATTTCAAACATAAGCTGTGTTTCTGTGCTATATTTGGCATCCTTCTGGCCTATAGGAAGGATAAAACATGTAAGTAAGTATACGCTGGCCACAAGGTGTTTTTTTACATTGGATCTTAGACGACCTGAGAAGGTATCCACTCCTCCAAATATTGTATCACTAGCAAAATAAATATTTTTCTGAAAACATTTAACTAGTCAGTTAATGTAAGTGAGCGAGTACACAATAGTTTTTACTATTCTACCCCATTTTCTGTGGTTTTGAGCCTGTGACGTCTTGCCCTCAAGGTAGTTTGCACTCATGAATTGTTTTTCTATTAGTGTACCAAAGCATTGGTCACAGTAATTGACCTACACACACTTTTGTGGCTCTGTACAAATATTTAACATGCTCTTGTATGAGGTACAGGAAGTAGAAGAAGCTTTCAAAACTTTCAGTTGGTAAACAGCCCACAAATTCCATTTTTCTCATGAAGAAATCATATAGTGATGACATGGCAGCATATTTGTTTGATGTGACAGTAGCAGTAATGCAGCTTGAAGGCTCAGTGTTTACCCTTGTTACCTGATCAATGTAATGACTGTAATGTAGTGCAATATTAATGGCAGTATGCCTCACACTTACCTCTTGGACTACTGCGTCAGAAAACATACTTCTCACCAGGTGGTGTACCCATTTTCCTCCACATCAGGTCACACAGCCATTCTAAGAAAAACATAGTAAGCTTTTCCTTAGTGGGAAATAGGTATTCTGTGCTAGCAAGTTATAAAATTATCGCTGTCTTGAGAAACTGCTGTTTGATCTCTGTGGAGTTTGTTGTATTTGAGCTTGTAATGATAAAAAGTTCTGGGTTTGGATATTAGGCAAAACATATTTTTGGGTTATGTACAGTATGGTTGGTTTATCAATTAAGTAATATAAAGCAAAGATATTAGCTGGAAAAACTGAATTAGAGTAATTAGGAATTCATGATTATACTTCTAAATGTTAAGTCACTAAAAATTTGACAGTCTCAGTTGTATGTAAATCACTTTTTTATTTTTTTGCCAGTAGTATACTACATACCGTACTTTAATTTTTAATGTGGCTTTGTACACGAGTTTCTGTATTCCTCTGTCAGGTAATTACATACAGTGTAGTTTGTCACACTGAAGATAATGTTGATTACTTATGTGTTTGGAGCATATATGTATTTGTACATAATGTTTCTGAGATTAAGTTTCACTGTTTGTGAATATGTAAAGAACTATATTTACAATACTTAATGTAGGTACATCCGTAACCTGACCCCACTACAGATGAATCGCTTATAAACTCTAGTTAAAAGCATACAGCACAACTAGTATAGTATATCAAATAGCTCGGCTTATACTTCGTCTCCATCCATCACCTGCCAGCTGCTGCAGCATGTTGCAATTGATTTTGTAATCATTACTGCTAATCATGGGAAGAGACTATTATTCTCTGACAACCAGTGATATCAATGTTGTCAGTCACCGAGCCGACTAGGAAGGAAGCAGTTGAGCAGGTCATGTCATAAGGGTGAGTTGAGATACTGTAGTTACTAATTGCTGACCACACTTTTGTAAATGTCTACTACACTTCCATCCAGTTCCTCTTTCTGCCAATGCCCTTCCAACTTTCTCAGCTGATAAGGACTGTGAAGTTACATAATTTGGACACTGTAGCCCATTTTGTTGCACAGACATCTTAAGTTGAGAAGGCCTTTATAAACCACTTTCAGAAATTTTACCTCTGGCAGTTCTGACATCTGAACACGCAACCTCAAATTCTTGAATGAAGTCCTTTAACGACTCAGAGTAATTAAGTCATCCCAGGGGTGAACACCTTTTGTTAGCCACCAGGCCATGTAAGCAATACACCTTTAGTGATCATTCACATTTCTTAGTAGCTAGTCTCATCTCTTGACTACAACCACAGTCGTGTCTGAAACATACTGGAAGTGAGATTACATCAGTGCTGGAAAAAGCATGCATTAATGGTTGGAGGAAAATAAAATGTTTGAACATCCCTGATGTACATTTTTTCTGTGGTAAGTTGTGCCTGTTTGTTGTAGTAGTGGGTGTAATGCTGACAAACAACAATGAAAAAGAACATTATGGACATTTCTATGCTCCGCAAACTGGCAAGACACTGCTTGGAGTACAGCAAGGCTACAACTCTGCACGGACTGAAGTATATTGGAGAGGAGAGACGACATTGGTTTGAGAGGTGCCTAATGCAGTATTTATATTTACTTTAAAGTAGCACACACTGAACTTCTTAGTCTGTCAGGTTCAATTTCTAGTCTGCGAGGATTGTTGAGCTTTAAACGTGTATATTTTCAGATTATTCCTCCTACAGTATGTTTGTAGTGAAATCTGAATCTGTAATAATAGTAATAATACATGATGTAAAAAGTCTGTACAATCTAAAATTAGTAGTATTGCATGATGTGCATTTTCAAGTGTATGTAAAACATGTATACTAATAACATTAAACGTGTCTGTAAAGTAATCAGGAGTACTTATCTTACACACTGGGCTGCAGTTGGTGCTGTTGTTTAGAGTACTTGCCTCTCACCAAGGTGATCGTGATCACATCCTCGGTGGGATTGAACCTCTATTTTCGCATGAGGGGAACACTGTGGACGTTGCCGTTAGCTGGCTTTTTTTTGGTTACTCTTTGTTTCCCCTGTCCTTCACATTATATCACTTTCATTTCACGTCATCACTGAAATTCGTGAGCAGCTGATTTAAGTTAACCTGCCTAGTGGCATGCAACATCCACTTTTGCCTTGGTGCCAGAGGTGATGCAGCATCACGTGGACTCCACAAGGCACTGTAAGTAGGTATTTATCACCCATATTGATCCATGACAGCAGCACATCATCTCACAATGTCTTTGGAGAAAGTTTGAAGCAAGACATTCTGAATGTAAGTTATTCTCAATAGCATCCCAGGTGTGTTCAATTACTAATTAGACTAAGGTTGTATGATCTCTGGTTTCTACCAGTCATCCACATTCCAGGAGAAATGATCTGGTGTATAGTCTGTACAGTTAAGTTTGCTTGATTTTCTTAGAAACTTGCCTGGCAACTTCGTTACGTTGACCCTCGAGCCATTTTGACTTTCTGAAAAATTAGGGTCTCTTGCTATTCTATGAACACTTATCAGAAAAAATTTTTCAGAATTAGAGCATATATGTTTCATTAGGTTTTATTAGGTAATGTTGTAGAATTTTCTTTGGGGAAGGGGGGGGGGGAACGTGACCATCCCCCTTAAATTACTTTTGGGGAATGGCCCCCCCTCCTTTTTTTTTCCATGTCTCCAGGCACGTCCATGTTTGTGCTGTAAGTGCTGAAATAGGTGCACCTGGTCTTTCATCCCATGTAAACAGTTTTCACGTCTTTTCTTAGCAGAGAACAACATTTTAGTGTCATTATTGCAATGCTGAAAAATATTTATCCTCAAGTACATATTAATTGATGGTTACTTTATTTGATAGTGCCAACTTTCATTATATTTTTTACATTGACAAAATAAACATATAAGTGTTTCTTTATATATTGAAGAGAGAACGAATGCTGTTCAAATGCTATGAAAGTGGTTTTAAACCACATTACATAGAAAATTTTAAACATATAAAATATTACTTCTGGTAACTAAGCCATGTTGCTGACCTCATGATGGTAAAAAAAAATACTGTAAGCACTGGTAAATTGTAAAGTACATAATGTTTGTTGACAATAGAACAACCACAAGTGCCAAAACACTAAGTTTAGTGTTTACAGAAAATGACAACTGTTCTGCGTGCTGCAGTACACTCTCCAACTTCAGAAATTTATCATCCACTTCTTGGATGAAGTTGTAATTCTTCTTGAGCATCAAGACTGCTTTCTTCCCATTTGTTTGGTTGAAAATACAAGCTTATATCAAACATAAAACAAAACAGTCTTAGGTTGTCAATAAAGGTTCATAAACTGAAACCAATACTGTTGCTGTACCAAATTGGAGTTTAAAAAAAATTAAGAGCATCATATAAGCCTGCGATATAGTAAGGAGAAAGTGGGAGTTCAACAATGAAGAATGGGAGAAAAACATGGAAAAAGAGTCTGAAAATATAATGTATCAGCAGCTGTGTGCATGTAGTGATATAATGTGGAACAATGACAGTAATTTTAGCAACTTTTCTCCTTAATGTATAAGTTCACCCAAGTTTTTATGGGCAAGCACTAGTTTAGAGAATGAGGGCAATTACTATATAGGTGGTTCTAATGAAGTATTCATGAAGATTTTATTGTCTAGATAATAATTTAATAATATTATATATTGTGACCTTGGACGTTAACTGTTGAATATACTCTGATTGTTATTTAGGGTGACTTGTTTATTTTAAAAAGCAGCAGAAAACTTGAAACTATCTGAGAGGAAATAAGTAACTACGGTTTGAAATATACTCACTTTATCCTGAAGCAGTTATCCTAGGCCGTCACAGTACAGCATTATGTTTAGTGACAGCAGTGCCATGCCCTGCACATTGTTTTGGTCAAAAAGATGCTTGCTGCTTATTTGTGAGCATGGAGATGATGTTGAGCCATAATGAGGACTTTGTGTTGCAGGTTGCTGTGGCTAGTGACATGTGGTGGAGGACTGCTTGCTGCCATTTACCTCATCAACTGTGTATGGATTCAGTACAACACATCTCCCACTATTACCAGCATCGAGAGTACACACTTCCCCATATGGAACATCCCCTTCCCTGCTGTTACCATCTGCAACGTCAACAAGGTGCACCTCTCCGCCGTGCGCAGCCTCTACAGTGAACAGTACGCTGAATCCTGTTACATTTACAGGCTTATTTTTTGTTCCTTAATGCATAAGCAAATACCACACAGGTAAAATGATTGTGAGAAATGGGGTAAGCATAGTTATGTAGCATCTTAGTAGTCTGTCAGCAGGAGGCTGGGACTAGGAAAAATATTTTGAAACCAGCATTCCTTATTACCTAAGTTAGTGTCATAGATTCTTAAATGGGTGGCAATTACACTACCAAGAGAAATAACCCTGTTGGAATTTATGTGTCTTTACACTAATATTATTATATGCAGTGGACTGTGTGCGAGCTCCGTTGCATACTTTGTGCAGAGGACTCAACAAGACACTGAGTGAAGAGGAGTATCTTGGCTTTGTCCAGCAGCTGGCAGAGATCATCCAGCCAGAGCAGGCCAGCACTTTCCTGGAGCTGGAGAAAGTCCTACGCAAGCACAACCTCACTATGGAGACACTCATGCTACAGGTGGGCTTTGTTTTTGCTGCAGTCTTCTTCCATTTACAGCATTATTAGTACTTACATTTCAACAGGACATTCTTCTTACTGCATTGATTGGTTATCTGTGTTTCAGTTGCCAGTTCAACAAAAAAATATGTTGTTCACAAGTTAAACAGAAACTAAATGAACTTGTGTATGCATCTCACTAAATTGTTGTGTAATTTTTCTCATAATTCGCTTTGCAAGGTTCTATGAACCAATCATCATGCCATGTTTTGGGTCATATGCAATTGTGTATCCCGTGAAACTAAAACTTCTTATAGAGCTGCAACATGCCTTACACCTGTCAAGGTGACTAGGAGTCCAGATTTACCATTCCATTAATATTTCCCCATTGAAATGTATTAAAAATCATTTTCCAGCATCATGTTTATTATCTTTGAGAAGTATTATTTCAGAATGTTCAGTTTTCTCTCGTGAGTTTATTTAATGCAAGTTTATTTTTGTAGTATACCGTGTCCAAGAAGCAACCGGTTTTAAATATACGAAGATCACAATTGCATTTTTGTGGTATTTTAACTAAATACTATGTATTTAAAGTCGCTACTTTTAATTAACTTTAATAATTATAGAACTGATTCATTTTTTCAATGCCAAAATAAAGTTTAGATTAGAACGAAATTGAATAAAATTATGATGTTGGACATTTAAAAACAACACTGTTTTTAAACAAACTGTAAGGCTGTTACTGTATTATAATGTATTTATAATAAATAAACCCTATGTTTTAAAAAAAGTGTCAGGAATAGATTAAAAAGAAACTTCCTGTTTTTTTTCTGAAGGAGTGGCTGTATTACCTAGAGGGTCGAATCACTGAAGTCCGGATTACTGCGAGTCTACTATATAAGTAAAAAAAATTATGTTCTCTACAGCACTTGTGCTTTAACCAGAAAAAACATATTCCCGACTGGATTTCTGACTTTTGAATAAAGTTGGCTTACAAACTAAGCTTTTAAATATTTATCCAGGAAACTGACTTCCAATTGTTCAGCTGGAAAGTGTTCGATACCAGGGCAATAAAGTGATAATGGAGGCTGAATCACAAGGAATTCTCAGTTACACAAGATGATCCATGTCAGTTGGTACTCCTATGCCAGAGCCAAGAATTTAATCAAGGTCCCCCAAAATGTGAGTCCAACCTTTTACAGTTGCGCCACCTCACGCTTGAGTTGAGAAGAGAGCGGAGGTATGAGCAAATGGCTGGCCAATAGCTCTCATGCGTGAATTTCTCCCCTAACCAGTGGATATATAAGCAGCATGAGAGCTTTGCAGTAGCATTTACTAACCGTCAGATTCTTGAAATTTCAGTACCTATCCTGTATCTCATCCAGTGGTTGACGAGCAGTCAAGTCATGGTCATCTAGCGGTGTGCAGGTGTCACTGTCATCAAGTGGCATGCAGGTGTTCAGAACTACTAACTAACAGCGCAGTACTAACATGTCACATTTGGAGTGGGACCCGTCCTGGGTGTAGTAGGCAGCCAGTCTGGTAAGGCAATGGGGGCATCCTATTGTTGGCCAAATAAGTAGAAATACTTGGAACGAACCAGTGGCTAAGTATTACTACAGTAATTTATCATCTTATATTGTTGTACCTCAATAACCATTTAGTCATTGCGAATAATTTGTTCGGTGTAAGGGTTGGTTTTCCAAATTGGAATTGTTATTCATAGAAGAAGGGAAGCTCACTGATGTGATTAGATACTAGGTGTGTGTTTTCACTGCCTTTTTAGGTCTGGGGAAGGCAGCATGCTGGCACAGCATATGTACTACAGCCCTTATGGCAGTGGCCCAGACACATGCATCACTGCGCTCAGCTGGGTGCAACAACATGCACTTGTTCTTGTAACTTATGAAAACTATGTCATATCTCAGTAGTTGAGAACATGCCTTATTAGTGTCTTGCTGTAACTAGCAACTAAGACTAAGTAGAGGAGTTGATAAGACTGTATTGAGGGAACAAAAGTGTGTTATGTTGCAGCTTACGCAGCCATGCTCCTCACTTCTAGTGAAGTGTAAGTGGCGTGGACAGCTGGTGCCATGCGACACACTCTACTCCATGCACAAGTCAGATGCTGGCTTCTGTTGCTCCTTCAACTACCACCCTCCAGACAAGGCTGCCAGGTAGGTTAGCCTCCACTGTTCTGGTCTATCAACAATTATTTCCAACAAAATAAGTGCCTGAAACCAATTTTTAAATTTAGTTAACGTATTGTATGGTGTGACGTAAAGTAAATACAAATAAAACTTCCAAAAACTTTCAGGTAAAGCAAAATCACAAAAGATGACAATAAGAGCAGTTGTGTGCAACTGCTGTAAGACCTGCTCTTATAACTTCTGTAACTACTATTCATTACACATTTAGTCATGATTATTTTCTGTGACATCGGAATAAAGCATAGTCCGCCAGGTTAACCAATTAAATACGTAGACAGAATGTTGAAGTACATCTCAGGCAGGTACTTCTTGATAGAAGGACACTATGAAAGGGACTAACTTGAAGTCACGCAGTTGCACGAAGTTTCGCCGACCTAAGTCGGCTTGATCAGGTGAGAAATTAAGGCACACTCAGTTACGGCGGTGGTGGAAGCGTGGATGCTGTACCTAGCGGCCAGAATGTGAACTAGGCCATGGCGGGAAGATTCAAAATGAAAGGCTGTGAGCATTTGATTATTTTATTTTATGTGCACAAGTACATAATTTGGTAGGACGTTCATAGAACCTTTCCGCTACAGTTACCTCATAAATTGCAATTGACACAATTTATAAGCAATGAAAGCAGTGCTTTAGTAAATTTATTTTGTCAAAAAGTAGGTGTATACTGTAACGAAGTGGGAGTGCTGGGGAAGTAAAAAGGAGAAGATGCATAATTGTAAAAATTCTAGTATAGGCAGGGCCGGGAACTGTCCTTTGTTATGATTGCTTCAGGATTTAACCACTGTACTGTGGGTGGAGGGTGAGAATATTAAGATTTGTCACCCTCCCGTATTTCCAGTAGATACAAGTAACAAACGCCAAAAACACACACATAATTAGCTGTGCCAGTTAGTTCGTCAGACCAGGGTCATGTCTGGCTGGCACTCAGCGTTATGACTATCTATAAAGTTAAGTTTTTCATGTAAGTATTAGTTGTGGTTTACAAACACGCATTGAGTGTAGGCCACACTAAATGAGTACAGCGCAGCAGAGAGTAGTGCGAGAGTGTGCTAGGCACACATCAACTGCTAATATTGACTATTTATAATTTACATTCCAACAATATATTATTGAAACTTATATTTTTCCAGGATAACTGATAGCCTTTGAAAGGTCAGAACAAATGTTAAACTTATATTGACATTAGATGTAGCCAAGCGTATTTATTTCACTCGGGTGTCAGGACAACTGCAAGTTAATTATAAGTGTGGGTTTTCATATGAATTGTCTTTAATATATTCAGAATGATGGTGATCACTAAAGAAACAGAAGTTAGGATGTGTTATGTTTCTGTTGTAAATTAAAGTAGTTGCAGATTGTTGCTTTGTAATGAAGCTTCTACAGCGGAAGACACGCAAGACTGTGAAGGAAAATTATTTTTGTTGTGGAATGTGTGTGGGTGTGGATATACAGCGGAGAGCCGCTGCTTCATGTGAATGGAGCTGGCTACCTGGCGGGTGTCACAATGCTTATGGACCCGCAGTTGGAAGACTACTATGCAGCCCTCTTCTCATTCTATGGCCTACAGGTGCTGGTACATGCTCCTACAGACTACCCCGAGATATCAGCCAGGGGCATCATCCTTGCACCGCAGAAAGAAGCCTTCCTACAGGTATGTGTGCATATTTACAAGTGTGGCTGTATGCGTTCTAGGGTGAGCTACTGCTATCACGTATGTATGTACGTGCAGGTATCTGCGGCAGCGACGTACAGCACACAGAGAGTACGTGGCCTAGGCGTATCACAGAGACAGTGTCTGTTCCAGGATGAGCGTCAACTGAACATGAGCTCGGAAAATATGAACAGCACCTACAGCTACAGCAACTGTCTCATTAAATGTCGACTGGAGCACATGGCACGTCTTTGCAACTGCACACCATACTTCTACCCAGACACTGGTAAACTCACATGCTGCACCTTCTATGTTTCTAACATCCACATGATAGCACAAAGCTACTTACAATGTATTCTTTGAAATGGTTGACATATTACTTCTGTCTTCGCAAGTTGCTGGTTAGAACTGGCACATAGAACTTCTTAAAATTTCAACAATTACAAGTTTTCGCCTGGTTTTCAGAGTAGCATTTTTCTGTGCCATATACTGTAGAAAATATAAATATAGGATTTTATTCTTTCAGTCATTTTAACTGAAAAAAAAAAAAAATAATGTATCTTATGTGTTGGAGAATCTGTTCAATGAACTAATCATACGTATATCTTATTATTGTATTTAGTTTATTTGTAATTTTAATGTGACCAAAATGAATTACTGTGCTCACTCACATGTTTGCTATCAAATAATGTTAGCAGTGGCCTTTTACGGCAGGCAGTGCTATCTGCACAAATTCTCAATGACAAAATAATGTATTAAAGTTGTTGCTGTTAATAAGACTTTGATCTTGAGCTGTCAGTTCTTCAACTGTTCTGCATTTACAGTGGTCTGCAGAATGAAACAAAAACCAGTAACTGCTAAGACAGCATGTATGTGGCTACACCATTTAAAGAGAATAATTTTAGGTGTCTGTAAAATTTGTAGTAACATCAGCTTAACAAATAGACAAAGTGTAAGTTCTGTTTTGTGCAGTTAAAGCTATAATAATTTTTAGCTACCTGACGTTTTGTTTAAAAAAAATTTCTGTGATATAATTTTGTGCTTTTACAAGTACATATTATTACTAAGTTTTCATATGGTAAATTGATAATTTTCAGCTTTTTTTATGTTAATTTCCATATACAGTAATCTCTCGGTTTAATGACTCTCAAGGGATTGAAAAAAATTGTCCTTAAATTGAAGGAGTTTTTAAACTGAATGATAAATGTATGTTGGGTCTTAGATGGGACCAAAAAATACAGTTGTTTAAGTGTGAGAATAGTTAAACTGGAAGACCTTAAACTGAGAGATCACTGTATGTTAAATAAAACAATTGGTGATAGCCATCAACGTAGTTTACAGTGATGGTGTAATAGGTATCAGCTGAAAATGAATATCTTACTGTATTTTACTCCAAACTTTAGGAACTTGTCTTTTTATTAACATCCTCAGGAATAGCTGATTTTGTGAAAATTTTGCATTGAGTGAATCTTCTTATAATAAATGTAAAACTGCCTGTGCCTTGATAAAGTAACCCCTGACTCCTGGCACCACAAGCATAGTGTTCAGCAGACTATGGCTTTTATGATTTCTCAACCTGCGGGTTCATTCGACTACAGTAACTTCCTTGATGATTTGCTGTATGGAAGGGTGCCATTAATTTAAGTTAGTAGGTTGCAGGGTTGTCTGCTTGTTTGTGTAGCTGGTATTTTCCACGTCAAGAACTTTGACAGAGTTATTTTGTGTTGTTGGCAAGGCTGATTGTACATAATTACAGTCACAAGTGTGTGCACTAAATTAATTGCAGGATTATGGCCGTCGATTGGTAGACGAAACCCTGCCCACTGGCACACAATTGCATGGACACTGATGTGCTTATACTGTAATCCGTCAGATTTTGTTGCAGTGAAGGAACATGAGTGAAACAAGGGGGATGACTCTGAGAAAAAAAAATTGGTTGAACTGTGACAGTTAACACTTCTCAGGATGTACAGGATGGGGAATATTAAAAGATGTACAGATCCCTCATGAACAAAAGTTATGTTGCAGATACAGTGTTACGTGAACAACAAAATGACAAAAAAAATATATATATGTATTTATGTATGGTTGTGTGTGAGTGACTGTATAAGAGAGTATCTGTGTGAGTGAGAGTCTGTCTGTGTTTTTGTGTGTTTTATGTACAATGTTCAATTGTCTCTTGTGCATAAAAGAAGAACTTTTAAATCAAATAAAAATATTTTTTTAATAGACAGACTTCTCCTAGGAAAGAATACCCAAAAACTAAGTACGGTATACTAACCCCCCTCCCCCGGGAAAAAAAAGTACAGTACTGGTACATGGGCAATGGAATCTTCATTGATGTGTTGAAAACACATGCGGCTGATTATTTAAATGATAGCGACTTTAAAATTATATTATGGTATGTTTCAACGACAGATGGCAGATTAGCAATTGAAAATCTTGGGTACCGTTGTGCAATATGTGTCAGCTGCGAGGCCGGCCGGTCGGAAAGGTAAGAAGGTGAGAGGAAGACAGGCAAGTAGGTGAGGAAAGGGTGGCCAGCTGGCTCTCCCTCCCAGTCTGCACGAGCAAGATGCGCATCCCGTCTTGCAAGCAATCAATACCAGACTCGTCTGCTCAGCAGCAAGTAGCTGAAGCATTTTGCTTGCTTTGTGTTGTTCGTCACTCGCCTAGTAACGCTACATACGGTGCAAGGGGTCCCCAGTTCGAATACGGGTTTGGGCACATTGTTTCCTCCTGTCTTTATTTTGCAGCCCTTGGCTTCAAGTGACCACTATGTAAGATTAACTTAGCGGCCGCTTGCCTGTGCCTAAACAGCGTTGCAGCATGTCGCAAGAACTTTTATATACAAAATTTGTGTACACTCGGTTCATTTACAAAAAGGAAACACGCTTCAAACGACTAAGCAATTTCACTTTCAAGACAACGTCCATATTAAAAACACCTAAGTTACGGGGCATCAGAATAGCTTAAAATGACTTTTCCAGGCTGCTATAGCAGAAAATATACAAACGGGATACATGTAAAACTCAGAACGGGTAGTGCATTAAACACTGACATAGCTATTTCTTGATTAAAAAAACAATGCAGTCCCTGTTTAAAGTCCCATACATAAAACTGTTTTATGATAAGACTGCATTCACGCCTAGGCGTTTTTAAAATGTGAACAGAGTAGACTTCGGGATGCCATGCTGCTGTGCAGTTTCAGTTTTCAGAATCTTGTTTTTAGCCACTTGCTGGATTATCTCATACTTTTTATGAGCGGCAAACTGGCTCACTTTCCACGCATTCGCAAGCCATATAAGATAAAGTCGATGACGCAAGTCACAAACTTTATTCACTAAAGCCAGGCAAAATATTACCAAGTTAGAATCAAAATAGGACAGCGCAAGTTGTCAACAATTGTTCATAAAATCATGCCAAAAACGTAACCAAATTGGAATCCAACGAAAGCAAGCGAAGTAAGTCATCAACAGTACTAAAAACCTTGATAAATCCAAAAACAGCAAACAAACCAAATCCGTAAAAGACAAGCAACGAGACAGTGCTAGTAATACAGGCACAAACAAGCGAAAGATCACTACGGCATAACACTCTGCCACGGTGCATGCATAAACATCGTAAATATTCTGGGTCATCGGAAGGGAGCGAGCAGTGTTGCTGCTTACTGGCTAGTGGTGATCGCTAGGAAGGGGTGGCATCTTTTTTTAGACGTGCACTACTTACAGTACAGTGCTCTGCAAGAAAAATGCAGCATAGTCGCCCATAAAATATGCAACAGTCGTATTTTTCTACCAATTATCTTCAAATTTCAACCTTTTCGATCAGGATTTTTCATCATTCCTCGAGATGCGGTCGTAATAGAGATAGGGTCGTAATAAACTGTATATATACATGCACACACCACCTGGCCCGCATGTGCTACTTACGCGCACATGGTGCTGGATTCCACTCTGGTGTCTTCTGCAGAGTGTTTGTGTACGTTTCCTGTGCATCAGCGAAGTGTTAGTTGACACTAATGTATAGCAGCACACACGGTCCAGGTGGTACATTGCTAAGTGGACACAATTAATTGGTTTGATGCAACATGAACTCTACGCCTTGTAGTCACAGATGCAGCGATGTGTGGCATCTGTGATACCATATGTTGAATGTTTGGTCACCAATTTTAAGGCATTTAAGACTATTGAGACCCCAAGTGTCTTGTATCAAGTTTCTTGTCTCAGTATCGGCTATCTCGCTACAGGATATTTTAAACGTCATTCGTTAACACCCTGTGTGCACGTGCGTGCGTGTGATGGATATTGGTCTATATGTATCTGTGTACAAATGTATGTATGAGATTGATAAACTTTGACATCATTTGACCAATCACCATGAAACTTGGAAATATATGTATTTTTTCATGGAAAAAATGCTATCCATTTTACTCTAACTTACCACTAGATAGTGCTGCAGCACATACTCTTGTATGCCGTTCATCCGATCATCATGAAAATTGGTATACCTAAATATTTGAACACTGAGAACATTTTAGGGGTATCCATTTTGCTATAACCTGTTCCAGTGCCATCAACTCAGAGCATTTTAAATAGAAGAATTTAACTAACATTGCACCTACACTAACCCTGGAGCACTATAAACTAAAATAATATTGTACATATGTTCTGAATCATCACTGCAGAGTATGGATGGCAGTGGGTTATACGGGGAAGGCATCAAGTAGTTAATCCATTTCTACAGTAATGCGAGAGCATGTCAACATATGTATGCTCTGTACAATGTGAAACAAGTAAACTGTTTTTCAATGGTAATGCATTTGACTTTACCAGTGATCCACAGTTAACTGATTTACTGAATCATACATGTTACAGGTACAACTCGCCAGTGTGGATTAACAGATGTAGAATGTCTTGCCAAACATAGGCGTAAGTACCTTAAACTGTAGTTAAAAATTGTTTCTGTTGTGATTGACTTCCCTTTCTGCCATAATTTGTTTCATTAACCTCAAACACCATACAACTTTTGGTTACTTTGCAAGTCTAATTTTAAGTGTTTTTCACTGAGAATGACTAAGCGAGGTGGAGAGAGTCCTAGTTCGGCCATCTTGATTTCAATTTCATCTTCTTCTTCATATTCTTCTTCTCTCAAAATCATGTCAGTCAAATTTTAGGATAGTTCCTTAATTCAAGACCTAGTCGATTCCTTACACCTTTTCCTTTTTAATATCCACCAAGGCTTTGAAGTCATGCAAGGACACATAAAACCCCCAATGAATTGATACTGTACTTCCTCTGGAATTAAGCCAAATACTGTACTGACGTGGGCTTGCATATAATATTTTACTCCCAACCTTAATGTGTGCGGTTCACATACGTATCAATTAGGGGAACCACAAGCTACAGTACCCCATAGCTCTGACACCCTTTTCCTACTAATATGTGTGTCACAGACGTTGAACTTGTCAGCACTGGCATTACGGACATGGAGATTAAAATATGTGTTTTGTCAGCAATGTTAATCCAAATGACTACAATATTTATACAGTAAACCCTCTATCTAATGACACCGCATGGTGCCAGATAATTATGTTGCTAGATCGCAGATATAGTACCCGAAGCAATTAATTTTCACCTGAATCTCACCTGAATATTTTACGGAACTGTAAGATCAATAGCGCAAGACCAACTTCGTTATTGTGCTTTGGTGAGTGATATCGGGTGCGCACACAGATAGCTGCGTAAGATGGTAAGCAGAGCTAGTCGCTCATCAGTGTTTTGACGTGTCCGGGCAAGAACGACTGTTGTGTTTACTTGAATTTTTTACACAGTCAATGTACGTGCGCGATAAAGATTGGGCGTTTTTCTTAATGAAATGGCGTCTGCAGCAGGACAGAAAAAAAGAGAGTAACTTTGACATTAAGCAAAAAAAATTAAACTTGCAGAAAAGTTAGCGGCCGGTGTTTCGGTTGCAAAATTGTGTGCTGATTATGGTGTCAAGAAACCAATTGTGTCGGACATTCGTAAAGGAAAAGATAACTTGAAGAGTTATGTGTTGAAATATGATGTTGACCAAAAGGTAAAAAGATAGTGGCACTGTTGGACCCAGGAAACACATGAAACCTGCTACTGCATCTTCGCATGACGAGGCCGTGTTTAAGTGGTATGTTCAACAACACTTTTGTGGTGTAAATGTGCTAGGACGAGTAGAGGTAAAATCTGCTGCGGACAAACTAGCACAACACATGCCTTTCTCGCGCTCAGCATTTCCATCCCTTACCCTTCAGAGAGAGTCTCAAGGACGGCGGCTAGATTATTATCTCACAGACACTGCTTACGATGCTGCTCTGGAAATGTTTTATTTGTGTTATATTTAGTAAATAAACTCTTTACTGTTAGTCCAGGAAAGATATAAAAACATGGACAAATTGCAAGAAAATGTTTTACTTTTCATCAAAATTCGCAGAAAAATTTGTATAATAACATATCCAAAATCCACAGAAATCCACCATCTGGTTTTTACTTTTTTTCCTGAATTTGTCCCGGAAAAACTGCGGAAAAAATTAATAAGTCAAAAACAGTGCATCTCACGACAAAACTTGTAGGGACAAAAATTACAGAGCACAAAATTCACCATATCATATCCAAAATTCACGGATATCCACCAATATTGTAACTTCTCGTTTTTACGGAATTCGTCCTGTAATAAATATTAAAATATGAAATAAATCAAACGGCACACTGTACAGCAAAATATTTCAGTTCCGAAGGTAAAGTGCCTAGCTGATCTCGTAATATATTTTAATTTTATACTAATTCACTTAAAATCAGCATTTATTTCTTCAGAATTTGTTCAGAAAATGCCATAGTACAATAAAACCGAAACCGCACATTGTATTCTAAAAATTATGGAGAAAAGAAGAAGAAGAGAAAATCACAAAATGTCTTATTTTGCATTAAAAATTTACTTTTTATCACTAAAACGAATTGAATTTTTCATTATACGAGTTTTGTCAATGGGAATAACATTTTATAACTAACTGTTTCTCCTTCTATTCTTCCTGCGCCCTCCACCCTTGGTTATCTCAATATGCGGACAAAGGTGCAAGCTTATCTTCCTACTCCCGCCAGTCATCTCAAACCTTCCCCCTCGCCCACTTCAAACGATTTGACGACAACAAACACCCTGTGTTGCCACGCGTATCACACTGCTATGTATCTATCGGCTTGTTGTCTATTTCCGTGTGCCAATTTCGGTACTTCGCGATTTACGGAAATTCTGATTTACCGGACCACACCTTTCCCTAATTAGTCAGGTTAAATGAGGGTTTACTGTACTGTAATTTCATTTTTCAGACACAATTTAAAATTTCACTTCAGTTTTAAGAACTTCTAAATTACCGGTATGTTTGTATGGATTTGCGTTACTTGTTCCCATTTTAAATATACTATTATATATTAAACTACATTTCATGTTATTAGAAAAATACACATATAAACTTACCACTAATGTAAACGTACCTACCCATGGTGTGTAAGGTGACAGTGTGAAGTACTAGGAGGCTGGGGCATGATTGTAAAGCAGACACAGATTACATATGTAGTAACAGACACATCATGTTGTGGTTTTTATTGTACTCGTTCTCCCTTTGGATTGTCGTGGTGTCCAAGTTTATTATTAGGTTACACTGAAGTTTAGAAGGTCATATTTCTATCATCTGTGATTTACAAACAAATTACAGCATTTCTTGATATATAAGCAATTGTGTAAATAAATGTCTCAAATTCCATATGACTTTTTACATGCTACTACCCCACTAAGAACTTGTATGGTAACAATTAAAAAGCTTCTTCATGTCACTTCTTAAAGAGCTAGTTACTATCTAACGTTGAGCCTTGAATTGCCACATTTACCTGATCTAAATGTAAAGTAATTTACAAACTAATTACAGTACCTCAAGCACTAAAAGTGGTTATATTGTTACTGAGCTAAATGTAAGACAATAAATAGAAGGTGGGGTATCAATATAGCCGGTGACACCAATGAATGTTACTGAAGCTAAAATATTTGAAAGGGGTGTATTCTGAAGCCAGAAATTCCAGCTAATAGTTACGGGATTGAATAAATAAAACATGACGCTAAAGGGGAACCTCCAACACGTACTAATGACTATCTAAACTGTAAGAAGGGGCTAGTATGAAGCCGAAAATGAAAACACCATGCTTGAACAATATTTTCTACTAGCGTCAAAAGTAAAACAAGGCAAAGCTACTCATACTGTTTAGCAAGACTGAACCAGGGTCTTGTTAAGAACTGCGGCAGTTCTAAATTCATTCATTTCATTTAAAACACTGTACCTAAAGATTAGAATACTTAAATTTTTCATTTATATTGTCTGACATTTCTTTTCAAATAAAAATAAAAATTATTTTCTAAATTACCATAATTAATGAGTAGGAAACTTACAATCTATTTGAAATAAAGGAGATGGACAAAGAATTTGGTTCGCACTCACATTTAATAAATGTCCAAACTTCTGCATCCATTAGATTAATTGCAAGTTATCTGCAAGTTAACATGAATTCAAATGTGTTTCAATTACATTTAATCTCAGTTCCAACACGTTGTGTTCAGCTACAAAAGGATCTGATGTACCCGAATAAAAATAAAATAAATACTGTAGATGTTTCAAACTAATAACTTGAAATCTTATAGGATTTATTCCAGACTTATGCCATGGTATACTTGTAACGTCTTCACAAGTCTCATTATTCCTTGACCTTTAATAGCTAATATTTTAAACAACACGTCTCAAAAGTACACAATAATTCTTTTAAGTCTCCAGGAACTTACAATGATCACGACCTCCAAAACATCTAGACAGTTAATTTACTGAATATTTAAGTTCCCTCCTACGTCAAACTTGATCACAAATTATTACCGGAACTAACACAATACTTACATAACTATACTCCAGGGGTGTGTGAGTTGTGGCTCACTAACTACATACTAACGAGAAGACTTATAAACTAAACGACTATACTCATCCGGAGGTGCTCCATGTCGAATGGACCCACAGGCTCCTCCGCCCTGCCTCACGTTGTTGGTCATGGCCTATGTCCTACATCGTCGAGCTCATCATGCCGAAGACCAAGAAGCATGTACAACCCCTGCGCGCCTCACGTCACCCTTGTAATCACGGACATCAGCAAGGTCTGCACGATCATTCCACCTTAACAGGATGCTGCTAATACAGCGTGTCAGCATATCCTATACTCTAAAACTACTGCACAGCAACTCTTCCCTCCTGCTCGTAGCGTGCTGTGTAGTAAGCAGAAGAAATAAATCGCTACTGCAAAGAACGCCAGCCCAAGAACGTCTGGTATCATACCGTCCCAACAGACCGTCCACGTTGTAAGGCACATAGAACTACAACCCGGCATCCCTGCCAAGAACGGACAACAGGCTAGCCCAACACAACACAGCATGGACAGGCACTGGGTTCGTCACAATCCCAAAAGGAAATATGTTTGGTGACTTGTATATAGTTGTACATAGCGTGTTGTTCTTGTGAGATCTGCACGTGAACTTGTGTCATTCTTGCATCAAGACATGCAGCGGCCAAGAAACCGGTTCAGGGCTAGAAGTGCCAGTGTTAACTCAAGATGGCCGCGTAGCAAGCTGTGCTATGAATTAACTGCTGTTTTTATTGGGAATTCGTCCCGAATTGTTTGGTGTTCAATTCATGGAACAAAATACGTAGTCACTTTGCCATAAGGGCTTAACCATAACTACAAACTTACAGTTTCTATCAACAATTACTAAAATTTCACCATCAATGAAATCCAAACTGTAAATCAAAAACAAATATACTTCCCATAGCAAAATTATAGACTACCTACCTAAATGTCAAAACATTAAGAATTCTACCAAAAACGTGAATGAACCAGAATACTTAATATGTTTGAAGAAAAAAACCAGACTCTCCTTTAAAATTTCTTAAACTCTAAAAATTTCTCAGTAACAATATAATATAATAACTTAAATCGACACTGCATTTATATTCTTGCATGCCTCGAGAGCTGGTACAATAACAAGAAAAAGTTTTCATATGTCACTTTTGATAGCGTTAATTATTCTGTACTATAGGGGTGTTCATCAACTTGCATTCGCCAAGCGTAGTACCTGGACTGGGTGATGGAGACAGTGCCATGCAGTGCGACTGTCATCCCACCTGCACTGACGTTGTCTACAGCACTGAACTGTCGCAAGGTGATTTCTTCAAAAGCGAGTATGACCGCACACACTTCTTGTAAGTACCTGTTCAACTACTCTCATTGCATAGTGCTTACCATTTAAAATAATTGTACAAACACTCCTCTCATTGTGCACTTCCCATAGACACAAAATATTTTTAATATATAATACTGAATATTAAATAAGCTTACCAATATGTGTACTCTCAATTTGTTCATTTTCAGCAAAGAAGTGAATATTACAAACCACTCTATTCTCCATGTGTACTTCAAAGACTTGTCTATTATTAGGTTCAGGAGAGACGTCATCTACAGCTGGAATGACTTATTGGGTAAGTTTCTAGCAGATGCCATTTTCTCATTCAAATTTGCCAGTAATATGTGTGGGAAATGAAGTTGCATCGTAGAAGTACAAAACTTTGTGCAAAAATGAAGGCTGCTACTTAAGTTTTCATTGCCTCGAGTGGAGGGATGACGGAAATATGACGTGGTGAAGCATCAAGCACCCAGTTCATACTACTAACTGACTAGCAACAATGTATTTTTTCTTTCTGCCATGCTCCAAAATTAAGAAAGTCTGTGTCTATGTACAAGATGTACAAAAGTATCCTCTACGGATTGTCGAGTCATGATTTTCTATAAGAAGTGGTATAAAATTTTTTTTTCTATGAAAATGAATGATGAAAGTCACAGTTTTGGCGTTTCATCTCCCTTAAGGTAACTTAGTTATAATAGCTAAACACACACGTACACTATCTGCTTATGCACTAATATACACATATACATACACACATATAATGATTTCAACTGTGAAAAAGTAGGTACAGATCTAATTATAGAGCTTGCTTAGTTTTCCTTACTTTCTTTAAATACATTTTCCTTATTAGAGCGATATTTGTATTGGAAATTTTTTTGCAGTTATTGAAAAAATTTAGTTTTAAGGGTATTTCTCAAAACCTCGTAGGAATCTCTACCTTTTGTTGTAAAACCATTAGAAGTCTCTTTATTTCAGGGACACCCAGCAAGTGTAACATATTCTCACATTCAGAAGTACCTGGATTCAATTCCCAGCTACAGCCATTCTGTTTTTAAGTTTTCTATGTTTACTCGAAATGGCTACAGGTGAATGCTGAGTTGGTTCCGTACCAAAGGCCATGACTGATTCCCCTTACATATTATGTTTTCTCAAGTTGTGTGTAACCTTTTAATGACTAAGGTGTCAATGACACGTAAATATTGTTAGGGATTCTCCTTTCAGGCTGTTAATCACTTAACACCTGAACTACCTTGTAGCATGTTCGAAGAAAGCTATTTTTTAACTTATCCCAAATTGTTAACCTAAAGAAAGAAAATACATTCCAGGCATTGACAGAATAATACTATCAAACCTGCACACATACTATAAATACTACTTTGAAGCACTTCAGCATCATAAAAACAGCTATTTAAGACATCTATATCTCAAAATACTTTAACACTGGTAACTGGATACTAACATATCTACAATAAAAGCATGCTTTATGCTTTGGGCTTTGCTGTGAGGTTACAGGTTAAAATCATGTTCAGGTGAGTCTCGCAACGGTGGCTTTCAGTGCACATACTAGTTTCGCCCTTATCACTCTTTCGCTTCCGGTCCTCGGGTGCAATTAAAAGCTTCAGGCAGGCATGTATATGTAACGAGTAGTACCGAGATGGTTTGTCTTGTTGTCTGGCCTCTTGTATATTGCCAAAGGCCATTCGCCAGTGTGCTGTGCTCTTTAGAGGAGTGTGGTGGTGCCTGTTGGGAGAGTGGAGGGGTCATTCTACGTTAAGCTGTGGTGCGAGGCAATTGTAAGGAGCTGCTTGGCAGCCCAGGGACTTTGCTGCTTCAGTTGGAAAACGTGTCACCACTAGGAAGTGTGTTAAGGAACGTGATGTTTGCTGGACAGTGATAAGTATTATAGTGGTCTAGTATGCATTCTGTTTCGCTCAATTTCGTAATTGTTTTACTTTACGCAAGAGCCACTTCCTTAAATTACACTAGTGTGGTTATAAGAGCTTTATGCATCATCTGTGGATTTTTTATAATTGTGTACTTGCCTTCATTACATAAGTCACTGTGTGACTATTTGGCTGTTGTTTTGATGGCCCATTGATTCTGCACTTACTAGGCCTTGGTTATGTGGGTATTCGCCGACCTGGTTGAGTATTGCTTGAACAATGTATTTCTCAAAGTTATGGAGTTTCCAATGATTTAGCCTCCTACTGCTATGACATCGCCATTGTACTGCCCTCCGCGTACAAAGCCCAAAGCACAATTTTACATAAGGTTATATGTACAGACCACGGTCGTAGAAGAACAGGTCTGGACACTCGCCTGGATATTTGACCCCCTTGTTGTTTGGCTGTAGTTCACCAAGTTACCGAGAATATTGTGTTTTATTGGCGCTGATGTTACGGCGGTCGGACTAAACTCCGCCCACTTCCTTTCCGCTAAAATAAACAATTTATCAAAACGTATTTTTTATCAATTTATGAAATAC
>PNEQ01069476.1:60194-71973 GCA_003012365.1 Medauroidea extradentata | reverse complement strand
ACTGTCCTCTTGTTGCTGGAACAGGGACACCAACCTAAGAGTTGGCAATGACAAGGATGCCAACTCACACCAAAATGTACGTCCAATATAGCCACCCGAGAGCGGGAAATTCAAAACTGGGCACGTGTGTCCAGGTAACACTAATCACAGTCTTGCACGACACAATCTTCACACATTTATGAAATATATGTATATAGGCTCTATTTACAATATGTACAAGTCCGAAACACCTAGAATGGCCAAAAACGGGGTTTTTCAGAGTGCTGTGACGTAAAAACAGAAATAGAGAAGTATGCGCTGGAATTTACTACGCACTTTCCGTAAATAAATTAGTAGGACACCCCTTAAAGTCCCATAGGAAAACGTTAATATGGTTTCGTCTTTATATCTGGTGTACGAACTCGTCACGTCTCGTGGTAGCCAATGAGAGGAACGATACACAGGCACCAATAGACGGTGCATGTGGTTTATAGACAGGGTGAAGGGATGCCAACAGGCGGTGCGTATGGTTATGTAGAGGGTAAGAAGTGTAGGGGAGTTCTACGACCTGGGCAGTTGACAGAACATATTTAGAGGAGGTGTGCAGAGTGGTTCGTGGAGGGAGAAAGGGGAAGAGTAGGAAATATGTTCGGTAAAATGACGAGGTCGTAGAAGTGACCTTTCCCAGAGACGGTGACGCACAACTTGGTACAATCATAGAAGCTGAGAGAGAAGTCGGTCGTAAAAAATTCAGCGTTTATACCTCCCCTTTCAAGAAAAAAATAGGAGTGGTAACCCTCATTTTGCACAAAATTACTTTGCCGTCAGGTTTTTTGGACAACTCACGTAGTCTATTCGAGCAGTACACCGTAAGGAACAAAAAAAAAGGGCCTCTAGCTGCAAGCACCTAGAATGAGCAGTTTACCAAGAAAATGCACACAATTGTTGTTGTGACAGTAACACAAAGCCAGATGTCTACGAAAAAAAAAACACCTACTTTCGCTAAGGTATTGTACGTGCGTCACGTTTCTCGGGAAAATGCAACTCGTGATGCAGTTGTTAAAAAGCTTGTTGCGAAATCTACCCAACTTAAGTTCGGGTAGTTACATTTGGCTACTAATTCGATTTTGTAGCATTTTTACAAAATTAATTTTACATATTTTTTTTCCTAAGAAAAATCCACTAATTTTAGAATTAACATGGGTCGAAGCATTAGCTCCTCATAGCTCTTCGTCTCTGTTGTTCTGAACAAAAAAAAAAAAAAAAGGAAATAAATAAACCACTTAAAATTATATTGTAATTTTTCAGAATGTTTTTGGGGGATGTTATAATGTTCACAAAATTAATAGGTTATACATACAAATACAAAAGTTGCAAAATCAAATTTACCGGACCGAGCCTAAGTTTGTCAAACTTTACTTGGGTTGATTTAGCGACATGCTTTTAAACAGATGCATAGCAGGTTGTATTTTCCTGAAAGCACGGCGCATGTACCAAACCAACTACTTGACGGAGTAGCACTTTTTGCCTACATACTAGGCACTGTGTTATTATCATAGCCACAGTTGTGTGCAGTTTCTTGGTAAACATTAAATGTTAAATGTTATTCTAGGAGCTTGCAACAAGAGGAGCACTTTTGTTTCTTACGATTAACTGCTCGAATAGACTACAAGAATTGTTCACAAAACCTGACGGCGTAGAACATTTATGCAAAACGAGGGTGGCCACGTCCATTATATTCTTGAAAGAAGGTTTAAATGCTGAATTCTTTACAAGATAAACATCTCAATAACTCTTGATGTCACTAACAGAATCGTAATTTAGATCCTAACAGTTTTTGATATTTTGACACAACACTATTTTTTAAACTCGATTCTCATGGTTTCCTTGAAAGTGTCCTGAATTTCTGTTTACGTATTACTGAGAAATCACCTTCTGGAGCTCAGGATATTTGTCTTACATCCCTCCTCTCTCTCTCTCTCTCTCTCTCTCTCTCTCTCTCTCTCTCTCTCTCTCTATATATATATATATATATATATATATATATATACATATACACACACGTACATAACACGTTGATTTTTCTGATATTGATGTGATCTTTTGCTTAAGAGTGATGCTTATTTAAAACCTAGAATTTCTTGACACTTCGCAGTTCTTCACCTAAGGGGGTGAAAATTGATGGAAAATTATGAAAAGTGTTTTTATATAATTACCTATATATCTTGAACCCTACGGCTTATCGCCCTGGTTTTCACTTCAAATCGGCTCTCGTTAAACACTCTAAAGAACGATTCAAGAGTGTTTTGAAAATTGACATCTAAGGGGATGACGAGACGTGGAACGCGTTTTAGAAAATCATCAAAATCTATCGAATCTCCCGAGGAATGAAGGTTATTTTTCACTTCAGGATGGTGGTTATGTCAGCATTAGTAAGCAAAACTATCGATTATACTAAATGAGACATTTCAGGGCTGCGAAGGGTGAAATATTTTTTTAATTAATCGTCGATTATGCCACAAATATTTAGGGATACAGAAGTGAAATTGCCGGTAGGAAGGGAAACTCAGTCACACACGCCAGCAAAATGGCCTCGCTGGCCAGCAACGTGACGGAAACGCCTACCGCCAATCAGCATAAAGCGGCTGTCATGCTAGAAAGCAGTCAGATCAATAGGAAGCCAGCCGAAACAGGCTGGAGCCAAACAGGTAAGGGGCTGTATAAATAACCTCGGGCAGCCAATAAGCGTATCAAATAAGCCACCATGTCATTTCACGTCCTGTATTACTATTAAGTAAGTGATTTAGGTTTGACCAAACAGATACTCGTCAAGAATTTGACTTCATTTGGATATCTATTCAAACGTCTTCGAAACGTTTTAGAAATTCGGCTCCTTAAGGGGTGAAAATGATTACATTTGGTTTTCGAACAGCCCATTATTTTTAACTAACCAGTAAAGAAACAAAGGTGTCATTTGCTTTAGGAAAATTATGATTACGTAAAAACCTAAAAAAGTTTTCGAAGTTTTTCTACTATTTGAAAATAATTAACTACCACAAGGAAAGCTTTGTGTGTGAACCACTGGATACAGACGATTCGAAAAGCAAGTACGACCATCGAGAAATAATTTATACGGAGTTACGTTCTACAATTATATTCATACGTGACTTGGTGCATTTTAATTTTTCAAGGGTATGTATAATTTTTGTTTTATTTAAACACGATTTTTTTAAATTCGGCTTCTTGTGTATTTTATTGCCTGTTCAGTACCAATGAGATATTCGTAGTAATGAACACTGTGAGTATACAGAGTTTTGTATGTGGGTTTATTAACTCGCTTTATTGCCTGTACTTTCTGTACAAATTTGCAGTCGGTTTTAAAATCACTTCTCCATGAATTAAAGACTTGGAACGTGAAACATAGCTCAGAAAATGGTTAAAATTAAAAATAGGAGGAAATAAATGACAAAAACAATTATTTAAAAATAAAAATATGTATGATTTTGGATATACTCCTTTTTTAAAACACATGTTTACAAAATTTCACATCAGAGAACAATATTAAATTAACTATACCACGTTTTTAAAACGGAATAAAATGTACAAAATTATTTCTCTTATAAGACACTTTGCAAGATTAAGGGATGTGGAAAGGCAAGATGTCGAGCAAACTACTGGAAAACTTAATCATCGATAAAATCTGAACTACTCATCATAATTAGATGATACATTTATTGCTGAGTAGATATTTTATAAGCGGACGTCTGTTTATACAGCACTTGATGGGAGTATGTTATTCTTTCGAGTAAAAAAAAATTAAAAACTGTACTTAGAAAAATAAGGGCTTTTAATAAAATAGTTAGTGATTGAGGTGAACTATTCATGCATCAGTTATTGCATGCACCTCACATTTTTCGTTTTAAATATTAAAGTGTTTTCATAAGAGAAAATATTTTGTACATTTTAGTCCGCTTTAAAAATGTGGCATATTAATTTTTTATTTAATATTATTTTCTTCCAGAATACTGCCAACATAACCTGCCATGTTACAAGTATTACACGCTAGCAAATCCGCGGGTGGACTGACAGTGCACAAAAACACTAGAAATATAATATATCGTAATCCATAAAACGGAAAACTTTAATTTTTGTAGTTTTTCGTGCGATAAGGTCCAGGCCTCTGCAATAACCACATTTCATAAATACTTGCGTTTTGATTTTAAAATAATTTTTTTATCCCAAAACCTCTCGTGGATGTCAAAATTATTTTCAAATCAAAAAGCGAGAACTTTCGAAATTCTTTGATTATAGAGTCTTGGATATTATCACTTTAAAAACTATAAAAATCAAAGTATTCCATTTTTATCGATTTTGTGACTTCAAGCCCTGATATTTCCAAAAACAGTTATAATTATTTTCTCGATTGCAAAGAATACAGACTACCGTATAGTGCTGCATAAATAGACGTCCGTTAGTAAAATATCTACTCAGCAAAAAGTATCATCGAATTATGATGAGTATGTCAGATTTTTTCGACAATTAAGTAGCCTACTCCAGTCGTTCAACGTCTTGCTTTTCCATACCCGTTAAAGCGTGGGGCGCATGCAATAGGTAGGAGCGTAAAGTGTGGTTGTCCTTGAGAAAAAATCATACAGTAGTTCATATCATTGCTGTGCAATAAAATTGTTAGTGACTGAGGTGAACTATTCATGCATCAGTTATTGCATGCGTCCTGTGTTTTTCGTTTTAAATATTACAAGTGTTTCCATACGACAAAATATTTTAGACTTTATGTACGCTTTAAAAATGTGGTATATTAATGATTACTTAATATTATTTACTTAAAAAATACTGCCAACATAACCTGCCAAGCTACAAGTATTACAAACGCTAGCAAAACCGCGGTGGATATAATGTATCATTATAAATATTCTATTAAATAAACTACAAAATTTTCTATAGCATTTGATTTTACTTCCGATGAAATATTTTCCACGAATATTTTACTATTCACCAATTATATATATTTTTAACAAAACCGTCTTTTATATCCAAAGAGGCCTTGTTAACATATTTACATGCAGCGGAAATATACATTCTGACTCATATTATCACGAAGTACCTCAATGCGGTTCGGGATAAACTGAGCACTGGAAAAAGCCCTGCTAAATTTCTATTTTCAGCATATTAATATAGCCACGATATCATCTAGAAAATATTTTGTACCATTTATTTTTCAATGTCTTACGTACACATCAGCAGCTATGCTTCATGGTCAGCGATTGGATATTTTAACTGTCACGAGCCGTGGAGTTCTACCGGCAAATCACAGACGTGTGGTCTTGCGGGAACGTTATTGTAACTGGCTCAGTCAAATGATACGTCATAGACACGCTGTTAAATACCATGAAGCACAATTGCAGGTGTGCATGTAAGTCACTGAAACAAACTATGCATAGCTATTGACAGTGTGTCATTGTGGAAAGAAGTTTCACATTTGACAGCACCATAACCAGGCAGGTTACTGCGGTACCACAAGTCTGGGATTTGCAGTAGAAATTAAAGACACGTAAGATTTATAACATACAATCACTGGCCACGGAGGAGACCTGCAGATGTGCACATAAAACATTTAAACAAACTGGTGCAGAAATATTTTCACCAAAAATAGGGGTCGCTACCAGTGGCGTCGCATGGAGTATTCCAAGGTGTGCGGTGACCAGCAGTGACTATACACAACACTGAGATGTCTGAGGAACCATTTGACTTGTATGGTCAGGAACACTCCACAGCCAGTAGCGTACAAGAGGCAAGGTAGGAATTATCCTATAATGTATACACCTTGGTCTCTGTAACAACACAACTGCTCAAAGCGTATAGTCGCTGCTAATACCACACGCCTTGCAACACAGCCACGCTACGCCACCGGTCGCTACAAATAAGGTACAAAAGCCAAATAGTACAAAAATCGTTTCGCCACAAAATAGTGTATCTTTCTAACAAGGACGTAACTTTTTTTTTTTTTTTTTTTTTTTTTTTAGTAAAGCTCATCCTCCAGTTATTTAAGGATGTTCACGCGGCAAAAATGCATAATTTTATATTTGTACGACATAGTGTTCGCTTTATAGACGTTAGGCCTACTTGTGACTACATTTTCCACTTGTAAACTTTTTTTAGCTCTCAAAAATTTTCCATAGAAGCATGCCAAAGTCAGAATTCGCAAGTTACGGGAACATAGTAATAACAAAACCAAGTGTCTTACTAGAATGGAATAATTAACACTGAAATGAGATATTTTGGGCAATATGCTATCATTTTTAAATCACACAACATTTCTTTTGTATTATTTTAAAAAACAGCCATAAATTAAGTAAATTGTCATCATTTTCAGATTTTTTTAAAAATAAAGTATAAAGTAATTTCAGTGCATGTGTCTAATATTTCAAAATATTGCCCATAATATCTAATTTCAGTGTAAATAATTTCGTTTGAACAAGGGCGTCGGAACTGGGGGGGACAAGGGGGACATTGTCCCCCTCACTTTTATTGTTTGGGGGATAAGAGGGTACAAACAAAACAAGCAGTTTGTAAGGAGAAAAAACCATGGCGTGTTGTTAACGTTATGTACAATATATTGAACAATCTTGCCAGCAAAGTTGCCAACCGTTTTTAGAGAAAGTCTCCAAATTGTTTCTGATCACCTAACTCGACACTCTATTTAACCTTATAATAATTACAAAAGAGCCATATGGAAATTTCCTTCTACCTTATAGAGCCATGGTTTAACTCATTCGCTACTACCCATTTTGTGTCGAAAACGTTTTCAATTAACGCGGTAGTTACATTTATCAAATAAGAAAAACTAATGACAATAATCTGATAGCTAAAATGAGGAAATACTACTTCCAGGCAACGTGGTATGAACAATTTTCCTGGCTTCACTTTGACAATGCGAAGAAGGGATTCCTGCGTTTCACATGCAGCAAAGCTTGCAAAATGAATTTATGCAAAGTTAAGGTTGAAGCAGCATTCATTGAGTCTGTGTTTTGTAATTACAAAAAAAGTTAAAAAAAAAATTAGCCAAGCATGAGAAATCAGCTCTCCACATAGACAGCCTTCACAAATTATCAGCACTGAAACATACACCAGTTTCCGCTCAAATTTCTTCTGAATCTCAGAAACAACAATAGGAAGCAAAGGTTGCTCTTCGCAAAATATTCACTTCACTGCAGTACTTGGCATTACAAGGGCTTGCTATCCGTTCGCAAATAAATGAATAGGGACAGCACGGTAACTTCATACAGTTGCTTAATCTACGATAGGAAGATGTTCCCGAACTTAGAAATTGGATGCAGCGAAAGAAAAACATGTGTTCTGGAGATGTGCAGAATGAAATTTTCCAAATTATGGCACCCAATGTTCTTCGCTCAATAGCAAGTGATAGACGTGCGTGTGGTGAATTTAGTTTGATTGTTGATGAAACAGCCGATGTGGCCGGAGCTGAACAAGTGTCAATTAATATTAGAATTATGAATGATCTAGAACCAGAAGAATTGTTCCTTGGCCTGTATTCCACTTCGACAACAACCGGAGAATCGTTATTCAAAATCGTGATGGATGACTTGTGTCACTTGAGTACATCTTTTAAATATCTGCGTGGTCAGTGCTACGATTGGGCTTCGAACATGTCTGGTATGTTCAAGGGTGTACACGCAAGGATAGCACATGAGCAACCACTTGCTCTATATGTACACTGTGGAAATCATTCGCTAAACTTGGCACTGTAATATGTAGCGAGACAGGTATCATTGATTCGTGACTGCTTCCAGTGGGCTAATGACGTTCCTGTAATTATAAATAATTCTCCAAAGAGAAAGGCGCAATTCGCAGAAATTTGTCTTGTCAAAGAAGAAAATGTGTCATCTGGTGTACGTCCCCTCTGTCCCACAAGATGGATTGCTCGAGTTGCTTCCATAAATGACATCCTGAATACCTACAATTCCATACTAGCAATGCTTTCAAATATAGCTGAATCCAGAGATGATGTATCGAGCAGAGCACGAGGTCTTCTAGATCAGTTAACAAAGGCAGAAGTATGTTTAGGTTTCCTTGTCTGCAGAGATGTATTTACAACATGTGAACTTCTCAGTCGTGTTTTGCAAAACCCAAAGGTGACTGTCGCAGGAGGTCGTGAAGCAATATCATGCACTATAGAACAGTTCAAGGGAATTCGTAATGGTAAGAGTTTTGATGACTTCTGCACTGAAATGACAGAGCAAGCCAAAATTTTGGAGCTGGAACAACCAAAACTTCCAAGACACAGACGAAACCCGAAGCGATACGATTATGATGACTCCACTAGTGCTCCTCCTCATCAGTTTGCATCAGCCAAAGACATGTTACAAGTTTAATTTTATGAAACATTGGACCTACTGATAGGTGAAATTGAGAAAAGATTTCAGCAGCCAGGCTATGAAAAATATCAGGTTATGGAGTCATGCCTACTGTCATCAACCTCTGAATGGAACACATCTGCCACAAACTGCCTTCAAGAGTTTGGCATTAACATTTCAAATTTCAGATATGAGTTGAATATGCTTCCTAAATTTGTTCCATCAGTCGATTCGTTGAACGATATTGTTATAGGATTCAAATCTTTGCATCTGGCAACTAGGTGTCTTTTTCCAGAACTAGAAAAAATATTGAGACTGTTGTTGGTGGTTCCGATTTCATCTGCATCTGCTGAAAGAAGTTTCTCTATATTACGAAGAAATAAAACTTTCTTGAGGAGCACAATGACACAGTAACGATCAACCCATCTTTGCATCTTGAATGTTCACAAAGAACGAACACAAACTTTGAACATAAATAGTCTGATGAGGGACTTCGTGAGCAACGATTATCATCATTCTATATTTGGTGTAATAAGTTGTGATCAATAAAACAAGTTAATTTTGCTATATCTAACACTAGTATGAAATGAGAATGATTTCATTAAAATAAGAAAAGGAGAAAAAATATATATTCATTCCCATATTTGTCTCTAACACGACTCTTTTTTAAAAAGCTATGTTACAATTACATGTTAATTTCTGTTTTGTAATTTTTTTTAACTTGTTTACTTTTTCAAAACAATAGAACTTAATGACATATTTTTGAGTAATGTAATGTTGTAAATGTTTATTTAATAATACAGTATGTTTTGTTGAATAAAATAAACATTAATTTGTAAAGTGTAGGAAACCTAAATTTCATAAAATATATGTATTATATGTTTTAATATTCAGTGTTTCATTTTTAAAGGAAACTCCAAATTTTTCGCAAGTGGAAATTGTTACTGCTGATGCTGGACGGCGAGTCTTCTTGGGCTGTTCAACTTATGAAGAAAACTACGCTCATCCACTCAAATACAAATTACTGTCTGTGCCACTGGTGGAGGGGTGAGATGGTTTTACGGCCTTTTAACAGCTAAGGTCTTTAAAGCCGTTGCCACTGGCGGAGACAACTACGATGCTAAGAGAGAACCATTGAAATGAATAATCTGTTACAGATCATTGTTAAAATATTTTAATTCTACAAAATAATTTAATATTTTTGCTAGCTGTATAGTCAATTTTTAGCTAACAAAATTGCTTAAATATCACCATTTTGCACCTAAAAACCCAAATTTTTCTGGGGGAGTACCCCCGGACCCCCGACCTCATTTACGTGGATGGGTGAAACTTTTGTTTTGTCCCCCCCCCCCCCACTTCACCAAACGTTCCGACGCCCATGCATTTGAGTAAGACTCTTGGTTTTTGTTATTACCGTGATCATGTAACTCGCAAATTTTGGCTTTATGTCACTATGAGAAAACTATGAGCGTTAAAAAAAAATACGAGTTGAAAGTGTAGTCACAAGTAACGTCTATAAAGCGAACAATATGTCGGGCTAGTATAGAGTTATGAATTTTTGCCAGGTGAACGCCCTTAAGGTGGGGTGTCCACCAACATGCTCCCCTCCCCACTTGTACGTAAAGAGGGGCTGGTAGTTGGACGGCGCTTGCCCGGAGTGACGGACGATGGGGTTGGGGTGAAAGTAGAGCAGTACAGGCCAGCAGTCCGGCTGTACCACGCCGCATGTCGGAGTAGTCCGGCCTGGTCTGTCGCCGGTCACCGCGCATGTAGCCATGCGCGCTGCTGCTCCGCGCCAGCCACTTCCGCCGACATGAGGTCCGCGCTTCCGGTGAGTAGAACCCCGACAACCACCTAGCCGCTTCCCGCGTCGCCCACTCTCCATAACCAGTTCCAAGGCCGCCTGCGGAATCAGTAACAGCAATTCAACACAGTGCGATTAGAACGCTGTCTTATATTCCGCGTCTGGAAAGTTACCTTACGTACAAAATACTTAACATAGAACTGACAAATACCTCGTAATTTTGGTGTACTAAATCGAGTCACGGGGCAATCGCGGCCTTCGTTAACTGAATGGCAACATAACCTTATTTAGTTTCCGTTAAATTTAAACCTGACACTGAGAGTGAGTGAAGAGATTTTGGTCAGCGCTTAACATCGAGGTCGGGACGACATGATGTGAGTATGGAGCAGCACCAGAATGAATTAGCAGGGGAAACTGGAGATCCTCGAGAAAACCCGCCGACCAGTGGCACCATCCGGCACAATTCCCACATACGAAAATCCGGGGACCGACCCCGCCGGGAATCGAACCCGGATCGCCTTGGTGGGAGGCGAGAAGTCTGACCCCTCAGCCACCGCGGTCCCGACACGGAGAGTACATCACTAAATACTAAGTACAAATTCATTAAATACTTTTATTTTATACACTAGAATAGGTGTAAAATGTTACAACATTTACACTATGGTTTAGCACAATATTTTCGCATTTATTTAATTCCTCAATATAAATCGTACGTTTTTAAGCATGGATATTTATTTTCAATTAGTTTTATTGATACAATTTTTGACGTGCTGTTTCAAATGGTAAGTCAGTATCTATTGGCAGAGTTACTTATTAAAACTTGCTAGGTTACCGCGATTAATATGGGCGTTTCGCGATAAGACGAGGACTTTCAATGACCGTCGTGTTTGGAATAATACAATTTTGAAATATTATTTAATGTGACGTCAGACGTTAACTTTTGAATATTGTTAATGTTAACCATACTGCCGGTTAGACAGATCAATGTTAAAAGTTTGTCACAGGGACAATTTCTGCCGCTTGAGCACTCGTATCGCTAATGGGCGCAAACTGACCAATAACAGAGCTTTCCTAAATTTTAAGATACATAAAGTTCATAATTTAAAATGCGAAATTGGTTTATTTTCTCTTTAAAATTAAGTTAAATGACTTCTGCCATTTCCAAGCCTATTTAAATTTTAAATTAACTATAGTTTCGTATTTTCCTGATTACTTAGCGGTAGCAATGAAATTGCGGCAGAAATTTTCCCTGTGCGAAACTCTTCCATAAGAAAACACATTTTCTTTCTAACCTGTAGTAGAATTAACCTTAGTAAGTTGCAATATATACACTCCGATTGTTACTTTTGTCGGTATGCTTATTTTCAAAAGGGTGGCGTTTTACTAATCCAGGTAGCATTTTCGGAGTAACAGCTGTCTAAAAAAAACAGTTTTTTTAAAGCCATTTTGAGAGGCTTGAAAACAATGTTTCTAGCAAACGAAACGTAGATTCAAGTGTATGTTATTTTTGTAGATAACCACAACATGAATAAGCTAAGCGGTTTCGCGAAAAAAAAAAAAAAAAAAAAAAAAAAAAAAAAAAAAAAAAAAAAAAAAAAAAAAA
>PNEQ01069476.1:11472-51764 GCA_003012365.1 Medauroidea extradentata | reverse complement strand
AGACAGTGCACACAGGACTGTGGAGTCTAGCCTGCTGGGCGTTGAACCCGCGAAATATCCGGGCCTCTACACATCATACCATTTCAGTGACTTGTGCCTACATGTTATATCAAGGTATGATCCGTAGGCTTAGGTCACCCTTAGTACTTCCACTTTTCTTGGCCCCGGATGCTATCTTAAGGTTTTGTCGGTGCACAAAAAGTATGCTATTGTTACAAGCTGGGGATAGATAGGTATGCTAAGCGACGGAGGTCTTTGAAAAATTAAAATAAATAAAGCTAACCTAATTTATTTGCAATTATCTACATCAAAATAATATCTGCATGTCACTAATAATAATGACTACTGAATACAACATCAAATAACACAAATAACTATTATTTGCATAAAGGTTATAAAATGTAAGTAACAAAATATCAGTCATCTATACAAATTCTCTGTACATGAAATATCTCTCTCACCGTTTACAACAAAAATGGTGGACCCACTGTAGTAACTGAGATACAGCGACAGTCCTCTTGAGGCGCCGAAACTCCCTAGTCGCACTACTCATTGCCGCAGACAATCTCGCTGAACACTCTTGAACTCTTCTCGCAATCCGTCACTGTAGCCACAAAGCGCACCAGATACCTGCCGGCAAAAACTCTTTTGCTTCTTCCGCAGCTATCTTTTATACCCATAATCTAATGTCTAGAATTCTCGCAGCAAATCTTTGTGTCAAAGCTCCTAGAAGGAGGTCGTATCTGCGTCAAGCACCATCCCGCAGAAGAGAGTACACACAGAACTACTCTAGACCATGATACCTGCTGTCATTTGAGTCTTTTACGAATAGGTATGCAGGTGGTTGCTGCCGCGCGTCGCAAAAAGGTAACATGAGCAGCTCTGAATCAGTAATTTTTTAAACAATTCGTACTCAATTATAACAATTTTAAGTTTATTACTGGAGTCAATCAAGGTATGACTATTTCTTAATGGCTGAGACAGAATAGGGGGTAGAGAGTATATAAATCCCTGGTTTTCCAGTGCCCATATTCAGTCTGCAGGTGCTCCTCGAACTGTGCCTGGAGACAGAGACTGATTGCAGTCTCCGAAACGTCGCAATATGTTTTGTCGTAACGAGACCATTGTGTTCGTCTGTTTTTTAGTTATTTTTTTACTGTTCACAATTACTGCGTTGTTTGTTTTCGTTTGATTTCCTCAAGGTGTCTGTGTTTCTGCTGTGTCGTCTACATCCAGTTATTTGTCGTTCGTTTTTGTTTTGTCTGTTTGTTGTGATTATTTTTTTGTCTGTTGTTTTGAACTTACTGTCGGAACTCCTTTGCGGAATAATCTGAGTTATTTTTTTTTTTTTTTAAATTTCTTCCTTGGTTTGTTTTTTGGTGCTTGGGTGCTCGTTTGCGTACATTGGTTTTCTTGTAAATTACTGACTAAATTCCTTATAGAATTGTATATGTTTACCTTTGTCTGTCAGTTGCAAACAAAGTCCTTTCGTTTGTTTACTTGTCGGTTTGTGTGTATTCTCTGGTTTTATATGAGACACCATTTGCTGCAGTGGCGTATGTCCAAAATACGTTTTTAGTTTGTAACTTGCCCTCATTGCAAGAATCGTTATAAAATAACAATGGTTGTAAAATTTAAAAGAATTTATTTCTAAATGTATAATTATTAGTAAAAATACAAAAATGTTTGTAAACAAGCAGACGTATTTCTATATTTACAAGCATTTACTGTAAAGGTTACAATTTTTTTGTACATTTACAAAAATATATATTTTTAATTGAATTCTAAAGAATTTTTCAGTGAAAGTATATAAACTTTTTTACTGTGTAATTTTTCTCTGCTCTGCTGTTACGTGTATGTTTTTCTGTGGCGAGTGAATTCAGCCGACCAACCATCCGACGAGACGACAGTTGATTTGTGGTTGAAGTGTTGCGTTGCATGTTCTGTCGCGTGTTGTAGTGCCCCAGAGAAATGTGCTGGTTTGAATCCGTGTCACGTATTGCGTGCTGTCTCACGTGTGGTGAATGTGGTCACGAGTCGAGAAAGGCGCGAATATTCAATAGCGTGTGGAAAGTAAAGTGAACTCTTGGGGAAGGAGAAAATTCAATGCTCATGTGTTAGAATGCAATGCCCTGTGTATACTCAAGCCTCTACCATTTGCCCACTAGTTGTCACTGGAACAGCAGACAATGAACGAATAGACAGGACTTGAGTATGTATAGGTCAATGCATTCTAACAGACAGGTCACAGGAATTTTTCCTTTCCATAGCTGTTTTTGAGTAATTTTTTTTTAAAATGCTAATAGGGAGCTGTACAGTGACGGCTCGTGGGTTGTTGCCAGGGAGTGCACACGTTGCAGAGAACTGATGTACACTCGTGTGAACGCACCGCCTTATACCAATGACCATGAAATATCTACTGTGGCTACTTATTGACTTGTGACCAGTCAGTAATAAGCGGCGCCTACATACCAGCATGTCAGTGGCTGTAGCGACAACTAGCGCACAACAATATACAGTTATCTGCAACTTGTGCCCTGCCTGGCAACAACCCTAGAGCCACCACTGGGAGCAGATATCGTAAAACTGCCACGCAGATTGATTGAAGAACAGTTTTTAACACGAAACTTTTTTTTCGTACAAAAATTGTATACTTTTGATTTATTATTAGGGACCTGAAAATTTCACGTATTAATATGGGCATAAGCTAGTATTTGAACAACCGTACTTTCGTGTAACTTTCTCAATTGGCCATAGTCTAATTTGACACCTCGTGGAAGGCGTTGAATAAATAATAAAGACACAGGTAAATGTAGCGCCAATCATGTCGGTATAACTACGTAAATGAGCAGCCAATGACGAGCAGGTCTCTATTCTAGTACACACATATTCTTGGAGGCTTGTATACAAGGTCGCGAATTTTTCCGGTCTCTAGGCATGATGGTTTACCGCTGGAAACTTGACTGTTTGCTCGGTTACAACGTAAGTTCAGCTTATGAAAATATTACTGGCTTTCGCTTGTACGTGGAGTTGTTACCCTATTTGACCGAGACAATAATAATCCCGCTATCGTAATATTTGACTCCTATTATTGGTCTGCCGACAAGTCGGTGTGTCACACGTTTATCATCCAACCATACATCTTGCCCGAAAATACAGTGTTTTCAAGAATATATTGGCACAAACAATTTTCGCGATGTTCCATAATTAGAGATGATGGTATATCGCGAAAATATTTTTCACCAGCGTACCCTTCAAAACGCTGTAGATTCTTGCAACATACATGATTCAACGATATACTTCTGACTGCAGACCAATAACTGGCATGGAGTATTACAATATCGGGATTCTTATTGGCGCAGTCAAATAGGATAACAGCTCCAAATGCAAGCTAAAGACAGCAATCCTCTGGTAAGCGGAACGTGTGTTGAAACCCAGCAAACAGTCGTTTCCCTGAGATAAACCATAATCTCTAACCAGAATTTCCACTTATAGTCAAAACTGTTTTCGTGGAGTGTTCATTTTTTTTTCTCTGTTGAGTTTCAAATCACTACAAATTTCAATAAATGTTAATTGTGTAATTTTTTGTGCCCCACCGTCGTTATGAACCATGCCTTCAGTTGCGGTCGGCGTGTTGCTTCTAGGAAGGGTAGCTGATTTCGAGAAATGACTACGATGTGTGAGTTAGTTGTCGCTACAAATCTCTGACAACCTGTTCTGCAGGTGTCGCGCTGTTTAATTGGGCGATAGGGCCAACATTTTGTCGCGAAAATATTTTTGTTCACGTGGCAAAAACGCATAAGTTTATATTTGTACGACGTAGTGTTAGTTTTACAGACGTTACTTTGACTACATTTTCCACATGTGAAAACTATTTTAGCTCTCATAGTCTTCCCATAGCGGCAGGTAACAGTCAAAATTTGCAAGTTAAGGGAACATGCTATTAACAAAAACCAACTGATTTACACGAATGAAATAATTTACACTGAAATTAGATAGTGTGGGTCGTGTGCTAATACATTGAAAATCACACAATGCAAATCCTTTGTATTTTTTTAAAAATTCTAAAAATAATGAAAATTTTCTTCATGTATGGCCATTAAAAAAAAAAAAACAAAGGGACTTGGCTGTGCTGTTTTAAATCGTTTAGCATACGGCCCATACTATCTGTATTCAGGGTAAATTATGTCGTTCTGGTAAGTCAGTTGGTTGTTATTATTACCATGTTCCCGTAACTTGCAAATTTTGACTTTGACATGCCGCTATGGGAAGAATGTGAGAGCTAAAAAAGTTTCACAAATATGAATCGTAGTTACAAGTAACGTCTATAAAACTAGCACTATGTCGTTCAAATATAAACTTATGCACTTTTGCCACGTTAACGCCCTAAAATGTCTTACGCCATGTCCGTCGTTAGTAGAAGGCAGGAAATTTTAAATTTGACAACGTTGCTTCGGGGGCCTGCTGCCTGTCACGACTTGGTAGCTCTAGTCTTTGTAGCGTCTCTAGGTACAGCTTTAGTGACGTGTACACGTCTATGCAGACGGGACAGCCAAAGAACGACTGGTAGCAGGTCCCCCGGTGCAACGTTGCGATAAGACTCTGGCCTTCTACATAAGGCTTGGTTTCAGTCGCCATATTGAATTTCATTATTTTTAGTTTTTTTTTTTTTTTTTTGGAACTCTCTGAGAAGAAAAATGTTAAATCGGCGACTATACCGCAAATTCTATTTACCTTGAGCTACTATACAAGCACGTAAATAGAGATAGTAATGTATAGTTAGCTCGCAATTTGTCGAACAAATTGTGAATATAAAAAAAAATTTGTCACACAGATTGTGGCGTAATTATAAGTTAATAGCTAAATCTCTGAGACTACTGTAGCGGGAGGTAAACAGAATTTGCAGTATAGTCGCATATTTAACATTTTTCTTTTTAGAATTAAAAATAGGCGGAAAACAAAATTCAATATGGTGATTGAAACCGATCCTTAAGATGACCATGCTTACACCTATGCAGTAAAAAATTTCGTACATTTACAAGAAAAAACTTGTAAACTGATGTCGAAACATTTATCATTCTACCACTATAACAAGAATAGCGTATGTTATAAAAGTGGTGTAAATTTTTCAACTACCTATAAAGACAAGTGTGATATGTATAGGGCTACGGTTTTTTGGTGAAAAGAATCTTGCCCCAGTTTGTTTCAGTGACTCACGTGCACACCTGCAGTTTTGCTTCACAGTCAGTGATGGGATGTTTTGACACTCACGCGTCTTGTGGTTCTATTCGCAAATCACAGTCGCGTGGTGTCGCAAAAACCTCATTGTCATTGGCGCAGTTAAAGACGTCGTATTACAAAAACACGCTGCCAATAACCTCGAAGCAGAACTGCAGACGTGCACGTGAGTCACTGAAACAAAGTGTGGCAGAAATCTTTTCGCGACAAAATCGTGGCTCTAGATATGTATTTTTATGAAGAAAGTGTTTGATGTGAAATGAAATAACCCCCAACGGCCGGTCACGTTTTATAAAATATTTAGGATTAAAAAAATTTTCTTGGAAACTGGCTGCCAAAAATTTTTTTTCATCATTTCAAACAATTGTACAATTTTCAATAATATATTTGTAAATATACAATAATATTTTTATTCTTACAGCATTTTCTGTAAATCTTAAATATTTGTAAACTTAGAAAAGTATTTTTTTTGAAAACTAGTTCCCGAATAATTTTCTTTTGCAAAATTACACAATCTTTTTTTTACTGTCCATTGTAACCAAATGGAGCAAACATTTTGTGCCACAAAATCGTGGCCCTACTCTCTACTGAGATATTCGAAATATATTTCTTCGATTGTCATTGGTCGACAGTGCGTGCGTTGCTAGTGTAAAGCTCTGAGAATCGCAGACTTTTTTTTTTTTTTAATAACCCACAACCGCTACTATGCCAGTAAGAGATCGAACTATTCAGAACTGGTTATCAGACGAATGCAGAACTATACCTCTAAGACCGTTGTGTCATTTCCCTTACCATGGTATTTATCCTAACATTTCATCTCACCACATGACTGAGAGTATATGTACAAATTGAACGAAACTGATTTAAAAATAATAATAACTAGTTTAAGTTGTGCAACTCGAGTGCGATGTTAAAATGCACAAGTTTTCGAACCGATATTAGTCACTTAAAATTATTTTACGCATTTAAGTTGTTATTGGCAGTACAACGATAGTGGTATGTAGTATATAACTGTATTTAGCAATGTGACGTTAAAAATTATTTGGTACTGCATCTCTTTTAACCGAGCGTTGTTATCAGCAGACAGATGTAAAGCCTTAGCAATTACTTTACTTTGTAACTAGCCCGAGGGAAAAAAAATAGCTTGATAGATATGTAGATAGGAATAGAAAAGAAGAATAGAGAAGAGACTAAGAGAATGCGACACCAGTTTGATCCGTCTCTATTAGACACTTATAGCTCCCTTAGATTTTCTCCTTATAATGTAAATAATGTTGCGTTATTTTCAACATCATTATGGTAGGTAAACACACAAGATTTTAAATTAGGCTCATAACTATCCAGCAAGATATCAAACGTTTAAAATCTGTCAACTGGTATTTAATAAACAAGATAAAACATGAGCTATCATAATTACGCATGACGAGTATTCCTTCAAGGCAGATAGATATTTATCTATAATTTACGAACTTCCTGCACAGCTACTATTTGTATTTTAAAGAATTGAGGCATAATGCTTAAATCGTTGTTTGATTTATTTTCTAATTTGATAAATGATATACTAATGTCTCGTTATAATATTTGAATTTAACATTAGGAAGTAATTGGTCGAGTATCCACTCTTTAACGTACACTATTCTGTTCATTTTCGTGTCAAGTTCTGAAATAGTCCAGTTAAAAAAAATATTTTAAAATCTTAATTTATGTATCACATACTGATAAATTAATTTCATATACCCTAGCCCCTTCCATCTTAACTCAGCCTAATATTCATAATTTCGTGTAATTTATTGTTGGCTAGGATGACATATTCAGAAGGTAAATTATGTAAATTGGTTCCAAAATATTAACGGATAGAGTCCGTAGAAAAATGGCATCTCATCTACAAATAGCTGGTTTTTTTTTATAATGAGAACATTTTAAATTATCTTTTTAAATATTTATGGGTTCGGGTATAGGTTCTGCACAGTTCATGGCTTTCAGGGTCGTACCAAAATTTTCTTAGTAGGCTATGTTTTTAACGTCTTTTCACCACGAAGAACACAAGTTGCAGAATAATATTGGCGTTCCAACTCAATAATTCTAGATATAAAAATGTATTGCATTTAAATGTTCAGTACCTGAAAGAACATAAAATACTTGAATTTTCACAGTATTAGAAAATGTTTTAAAAACATGAGATTAAAATAATCACCTGTGATGTCAATATGAGTTTTGCACATGTTTTAATGCCATCGACGGTGCAATTCGCGTAAGAGGTCAACTTACTTGAGATGTTTGAAAGAACTGTACAATGGGAGTGCATGAGAATTGTGCAGTGGTAGTGCATGACTGGATTTATTTTCTTGGACATACTTCATTGCGATGTAGATGACTGTAAAAGAAAACTTAAGAGAAAAGAAAAGCATAAATGAGCAGGGTATGCTTTGGTCAACAGGATTCATACACAACATAAAATTCCATAAATGGAATCGGGTCAAATAAAACAAGGACAAAAGGATAAGAATTAATAATAATAAATTACAAGAAAAAAACTAGAAACCACCAAGGCAGGAAACCTTGTTCAATGTCTACTTTGGTAAAGTGACAAACAGTTACAATATACGAAATACGAAGTAAAAATAAAAATACGACACAACGATGAGGCGAAACAAGAACACAGTAGTTAACAGACACGAACAGAAAAACAACAAACGACACAACGACGAGACGATACAAAACACAGTAGTTTTCCAGACAGTAGAACGACGTTTTGGGAACTGGAATCTGTTCCTGTCATTGGGTGGAGACACACAGGGTTCAGAAACACGAGTGCGACTGATCAACATATAATTCTGATGTAAAATTGTATTGAATTCGAAAAGGTAACATTTTCTTGTAAAACCATTAAAATTACTTGTCAATACATTGATAATATCACACGAGGTTTGTCGAGTATTTACACCTTAAAAACGCACTTTGAATTTTTTACTGTGCATTTTAAAATCACTAAAAAACGGCATTTCTCATAGCTGTCGACAAATCTACAGGTAGGAGACGCTCTTAAGAAGCTTTACGGAAGGAAATTTAAAAATACTTAACGTGTTTATTGAGACAATCCTACATTATCATTATGACATGTACCTTTGTGGCGTGTTGTGAGCAGTTGCAAGGTAAGTTGGCGTTTCCTCAGTACTGTACACTCTCTGTGACATCAGTATGAATAATTTACAACCGTTCAAGTTAGTCCAACAGAATACACTGCAGCCGTTCACAGGTTAGCTGCAAGGCCCCCATTACATCCACTGCACAACTGCATCTGGGAGGCTAACATATTCACGAAAAGGTAAACAGGTACAGTTGTCAATAAGCGCAGCTTACCTTGCAACACCTTCAACACCTTCACCACTCGCCACTGCGTGTGTATTGAAACTTGTTTACCCATTATTAGAGTTCAGAGAACAGAGTTAATACGATATTGGTTTTATTGTAGGCCTGGTGTTGTTCATGTAGTTACTACTTTAGAGCATACTTCCAACTGATTTTAAAATACCACAAGGAATAAAATGCGAGGAAAGGTATTTGAAAATATTATGAATTTAGAACAACAATATTGTACTGACACACGGACGCTCATAGTTTAGGAAATAATGTAAAAACGAGGAAGTATATTATTTATGTCTAGCTGTCAGCATACAGTTTGCAACACACAGTATTTTCGCATACGTAGAAACTTTTGCACTGAAACTGTCTTAGATAAAATAACGATACTTGAAAATAATATCGTGTATTTAGATTTGAAAAGCTAAAAAATCTTTTCGTCGTTTAGTTTTATGGATACTGCTTTACCTAGAGTATGCCTAGTATTAAGTCGTATTGCAACGCAATAATATCACGTACGGCATAGCTTTTCGGTTATAAAGGACACAAGATCATTTCAGAGTACGTTAATTACTTAAGTTGGAATTACACCGGGACTGGTTTACCGTCACCTGGCGCGTGAGACGTGCTGTAGCGTGGTACGGAAAGTGTTTTTTCTTGTATAATTATTACATATTTTACTAACGCGTTAATCTACGAAAAGAAAACGCACTTCAAACTGTGTCCCAATGATTTTAAAAATGCCGTTCGCTATTTAAAAACATGATTTCCAATCCCCTCAAAAGTGCTAAAAATTACTTTTCCACGTTGCAGTAACTGAGAAAATATTAACCGTAATCGGAAAACTAAATCATAGAAACCTGCATTGGACTTTATCTCATTCTTTCCACAAATAAAATAACAGGGTCATCGCTTGGAGTCCCATCGAAAAACGGTCTCTACGAAAACACTGAGCGATAGTTTAGTACTCCGCGCCTAGGCAGTCATCCTCATTTCCGTGCCTCGACCGTAAAAAAAAAAAAAAAAAAAAAAAAAAAAAAACACACACACACACACACACTAGCGTCCGCTTACTCCTCCCTGGGCACAAGTGTTTCTTTCCTCGGGTATTCTCGGATATCTCCGGTCAGCTGTCGTTTTCACTATTCTCCTAGCATTGTAAGGTTAATTCTACTACAGACTATGATCCCGTGTTTATACTATTCTTGCGACAGTTAATTTTTTAAGCGAGTGTGTGGTAGATAAATAAACGCTGAAAACATCAATTGTTTTGTACGCTTTTTTCGAAGTCAATATGGATAATATACTCAGTGACAATCCTAGATAATGGTATATGCCAACTTTATGAGTCAATATTTATCCAGAATTACTAATTCGTAACGCGTGATCTCATGCGCCGCAGTAAAATGCACGAGGTTCCGGCGTCAGAGATTGTGCCTCGGAAGTTCGTAACACTGGAAACAATTATGTCTAAAACGTTGGCTAAAACTACTGCACAGAATTGCTATTGTAATTTTCGCAAATTGACTTCAAGAAACCTACAGTTATAGATCAATGCTTTTAGCGTTGAATTATGTACCACGCCGTCTGAAACGAGAGCAGGCGTCACAAATCTATTTGCAGTTTAATTTGAAGTGGTTTTGCTGTAATAGCTGATTATAATTTTTTAAAAATTTTGTTAACTCATAGTTAGCTTTAAGCCACAGCATTTACTTTCTTGAAAATTTTAGCCAACACGGAGGAAACCATTTTGAACAAAACTGCCAAACAGATTGTAACATATAGTTTCTCTATGTTACGAAAGTCGGTAAAATTTGCTTATGATGGTTGTTTAAACTGCTTGAAGCAGTAATGTTTATATATTTGGAAGCTAGTACCCCGTGCTATAATTTAATTTAATTTGCATTTGTATTTGGGTGAATCAGTTTATTTTATGCTTAGTGTAAAATTGCAAAAGTTTACACAAAATTTAACTTTATCTAGACCACGGCCATAGAGGAACAGGTCTGGACCTTAGAGCGTTGTTATCTATGCTCTAAGGTCTGGACACTGGAGTTGAAAATTGACCCCGTTATGACTGATTGGCACCACTGGCACTCTGGGGTTATTTTAACATTGCGTAAATGGGACTACAAGGAGCAAACTCATGTCGGAGCTGCTAGGAGATCTGCTAGTAAGACGCTATACTCCATTGTTAAAACAACACTTCATTGCTAGTGGCGCTTTCAGTCATAACGGGGTCAACTCAATATCATTGGTATATCGGCTAGTATCCCGACCTGTACTTCTACGACCGTGATCTAGACCACGGTCGTAGCATCACAGGTCTGGACACTAGCCTATCTACCAATGATATTGGTTTGACCCCTCTATGACTGAAAGCGCCACTAGCAATGAAGTGTTGGTTTAACATTGCAATATAGTGTCGTACTAGCAGTTCTCCTAGAAACTCCGACATGTGCTTGCTTCTTGTAGATCCATTTACCAATGTTAAAACAACCCCAGAGTGCCAGTGGCGCCAATCAGTCAAATCGGGGTCAATTTTACAGTCCAGTGTCCAGACCTGTTCCTCTATGGCCGTGATCTAGACATATATTTTCTTGCTTCAGTGTATGATATTTATTTACTCCGACCAAGCTATTGACAGGTGGGGAACGTTTTACAGAGAGCTGATAGTTATGTCAACGAGGAGGAAAGAGTAGTGTAAACTAAGGAAAGGAACGGTCTTCGGAATAATTGGAAATAAACGGAAGAAAAATTATCACCTTTGATGAGATTTGATATTGTTTGTGAATGTAATCAACTAAGTATGATGAATACTGCAATTCAATTCACTGCGATGGTCTTGAGAAGCCTCAAGACAGGAAATATCAAATAATTTATGATATAAGAATATTTCGTCAAGAGGTTGGATTCCACGTCGCCCGAGAGAAAGAGGTTTCGATACCCAGAGCGGAATCGTCGTCTCGAGGGGTCCGAGGAGACGTCTGGAGTGGAGGTCGTCGTCCAGCTTGGTTCTATAGCCTAGTGAGGACTAATCTTGCTATGCCGTTCCTGGTCACCTTCCAGATCCCGTTACCCACGTCGGGAGATGTTTGTTAGCAAGAAAACTGCCTGTAAGGTCAACTGCACGGACTTCATAGAGGCGTACACTACGGCAACTCACGTTAAAATTTTGTTCACCGATATCGAGTAGTTAATTATTAGCGGAACAAAACCCATAGTAGAACCCTGAAGATCTGAAGAGTCCATCATTGGTATTTGCAAGATGTCTTAAGGAAATCTATGATAAATATCGTATGAGTTGAAGTGTTGTATCCCTCATCTATCGCTAGTTTGATACGGTGTATAGTCAAATAAGTCACCCAATTATCATGACACTAAATCACACGATATTAATTTTTTTATTTCATTTGCACACCTTGACATCAAGTTATTTTAGAGTTAATTTGTGGAAGCTAAATTTCTATCAGCATATCTATTGCATCACACACTTTACCAGCTAAATAAACAGTAACTTCTACAATTCAAATTTGTTTCTTTAATCCACACTTACAGTTTACTTGGTTGATAGTGTCGGCCATTTCACACAACACATTACATACAAAAGAACCCATTAAAAATATGTGTTTGTTTATACAGACGTCAGAAGATTTTTTATATTTTCTCTCGCTTATTCTTAAAAATAAGTATAGAAATAAAAACATTAGTATGGTATTAAGAACCCTATACAGCTGGCTCATGAACATTGTTACAGCGTGCTAGGAGAAAGTTTTATAAGAGATACTACAAAACGTCCGGTGAATATCTTTATGTACGCTAAAGAGAACACATTAAATTATATGTTCATCTAAATTTGGTATTTTATAAATCATGCTAAGAAACTTGCTTTCGGGCACCTCAAAATGATACCAGTCAGAATTGTAAAACAAAAATAGAGAAGGATACCCTGGATTTAACTTAGCCCTATCCGTAAATCAAATAGTAGGGTCACAGCTTAAAGTCTCTTAGGAAAAAGCCTACGACCGAACACTGCACGCCATTTTGTTCCCCGCTCATAGAGGCGACACGGTTGTTGACACACGAGCCAGTCTAGATCTTATCGCCTACCTGTCTCCGTACCTCAGACGAAGCATCTAACGCCTGCTGGAAAAAGTCACTTCTACGACCTCGTCATTTCCCCATACTCCCTCCACAGCGAACAACTCTGCACACCTCCTCTAAATATGTTCTGCCAACTGACGAGGTCGTAGAACTGACATAGCCCCAGCGCCTGCTGTAAATACGGCTCTTACGGATGCTATTTATCCTATGCTGGCGCTCATAGAGATAACGTTGCCCTTCAGCAATGTTCCGTTTTGCACACAAAGTTCTCTCCATAAGCGCTAGCATGAAATAACGCTTTCCGATACCAGCGCAACTTACGGCGTAAACTGTCCCTTTCTAAGCTCGTGCATAAGATACTAGATAATCTTCTTAACCTGTAGCAGAATTAACCTTTGTCATGATCAGCATGGGTTGGTTTCTAACCGTGGATCAACCTGCCCCGCCTCACAAAGATCTCGTTTCACTGTCGCGCCCACGGCGGTGCATTCACCGGCGTACACCAGACGCTCAAAACGTTTCGGTTGAGTCCGGTTGAATCGATCTGTCCACCGGCTCAACCGGCTGGAAATTTCTGCGTATCTGGTGGGCGTGTATCGAATCATCAACCTACGAACTTCCGAACACAATTCCGGAAAAGAAGAAACCCTTACAGTTGTGAAAGGCGATTAAAAAAAAAAAAAAAAATTTCAAACTGCTATATTTATTGGCACTGAAATTTATTTGTACTATAAAGCACGCACACGCTGCATTAAACGTTAACATTTCTTTGTATGCTTAAAACATAAGACATATTCATTAATAAACGGGTTATAAAACGTCCCGATTCGTTTACTATAGAGTTATTTAGCAAAAGCGTCAATCGGAATTTCGATAACTGTATCGACCGGGTTACAGATGTGTTTGAACCGCAGCTTGATTAAACAACGCGTTTTCGACTACATACAATTATTGCCATTTTTGGTAGTATGAAAGTAAATAGTACCGATAAATGGAGGAGCTAAAATGAGTGTACACACACATTGCAAATTCTGACTTTGACCTGCCGTTATGGGAAAACTATGTAAGTTAAAAAAATTTTACAAGTGAAAAATGCAGTCACAAATAACGTATGTAAAACGAACAATATGTCGTGCAAATATATAATTATGAATTTTTGCCAAGTGCTGACCAGGGAGCATACAATAACAGATCCCTAACTCCCGTATTTAACAACCAACGAGAACCTATATTTTCCACGAAGTAGGCCACATTTCGTCTTCTTACCCCTCATGAATACCAACGTCAGATCACGCTTGACGAACAACGGCGAAAGACGTTTCAGAACTGCATGTTCATAGTATCAACCACTATATTTAAAAATTCGTATTAAATAAAGCTAACGGTTTTTAATGACGTGGGTTATTACATAGATTGAATTTTGGTATTTTATTGTAACATTTACTTTTTTGTTCTTAAGTTGCTAGACGGAGTTAGGGAACTTCGGCATTCTTCGGTTAAAGATTCGATTTCCTTATCCCAGCTACGTGGGTCCTGTGCTGACCAAAATCTCCTTAATTCACATCTCCAGTAGCCCACAGCTATTTCCCCTCCTCCAACACTCCTTCACCACTCCGTCACGTCTTCATGCCTCATACTCACGGTCGTAGAAATACAGGTCTGGAGACTCGTCTCTCTACCAATGTATTTTGCTTGACCCCCTTGTTGTTTGGTTGCAGTTCACCAAGTTACCGAGAGTGTTGTACGTCTTTGGCGCTGCAATCAGGGCGTTCGGGCTCAAACGCCAAACACTTTTTTCCAGTGTTTATATTATAAAGTTAACAAAGATTACTGGAGCCATGCTTTAGGATTGTGAGCGAAAGAAGTTTTTCATACATTGATAAAAAAACGTTTTGGTAAATTTTTTATCTTTATATTGTAAACACTGGAAAATAAGTAGGAGTGAAGTGGGTGGAGTTTGAGCGCGACCGCTCTGATTGCAGCGCCAAAGACGCACAACACTCTCGGTAACTCTGTGAACTGCAGCCAAACAACAAGGTGGTCAAGTTTCCAGGCGAGTGTCCAGACATGTTCTTCTACGACCGTGGTCATACTCCCAACTGAGCAGTACTGCCAATTCCAATTTCAATTGCTGCTGGTAGTTCACACGATCTCCGCGAAATTACCGTCAGCATAGAAAAATCCAACAAGTCAAACAAAATAGGTTGAAAAAGATTACTTGAAAGGGAAATGTGTTAAAAATAGCTAAGTTGAAACCAGCAAAGTTGTTTTGTTACAATAATAATAACAATAATAATTATGATTGTAATAATAATATTGTAAATTTTATAAAACCACATTTGGGCGAAAGCATTAAAATAGTAAATGTAAAATTAATCAGATTTCAGAAAACCTTATTATATATAGAAAAAAATAAACTGTACAAATACATGAATATTTATCTGCTAAATTGGTTTTAAGTCCACAAAAATTTAGTGAACAGTCTGTTACGTTGACTACACTGCTAGCACGGAAAGTGTAATCAAATACACTGTAAACCAACACGGGGCAACTTGTAAAATTCTGCGAGAACACTGATGGTGTTTTCACCGCAACTCAACAGATGACACTGCACTTCATTTTAGGGGCCGCGGTGGTCCAGGGGCCTCCCACCAAGGCGATCCGGGTTCGATTCCCGGCGGGGTCGGTCCCCGGATTTTCGCATGCGGGAATCGTGCCGGGCGATGCCGCGGGTCGGCGGGGTTTTTCTCGGGGATCTCCCGTTTCCCCGCCCGCTCATTCCAGCGCTGCTCCATACTCACATCATGTCACCCCCAACCAGCGCTAAAGACCTCTATGTTAAGCGCTGACCAAAAATATCTCCACTCACTAAATTTTACTAGTTTCATATTTACGCAGCCAACGTAACAATGCAGAGAGAAACTTTCTTTCTCGACAAGTAACCATTATTAGTTTTCACAGCTGAAAATTAATGACTAAAACAAAAATATTAGTAGGCCTACACCAGACATATAAGCCAGAGTCAAGTAATATTAACTATGCCATTAATTTATTCACTACTTCCGCCTCATGCCACTTAGTAATTTTGTGCACTCTTCTCTTTGTTATAAGCAGAGATGAGATAAAAGTACAGCTGGAGCATTAGCAGAATTGAGGTAAGAATAGTCACGAGATAGCGTCTTGTGACGAATACGAAGCCGTTTTTTTTTTTGGTGTCACATAACGGCGCAGATGCCTTTTTAGGTAAAAAAAACATCTGAGTTTGTTTACCTATAAATAATAAAAAATATTTCAGAAATTAATGTAAATATGCTATAGGTATAACTAGAGCCAGTGATTTTCGGTGAAAAGATTTCTGCAACAATTTGTTTCAATAGCTTTCGTGAACATCTGTTTCTCTGATTCATGGTCAGTGATTGGAAGGTATTAACTTTCGGCTTCTCGTGGTCCTACCCGCAAATTACAAACGTGTGGTGTCGCGCTAACATTTTTCTGGTTGGTACAGTCAAATGAGCCACGCCTCTGCCCTATTATATTCTGCCAAAATCCATGAACCAGAGTTGCAGATGTGCACGTAAGGCATTGAAACAAGTTGTTGCAAAATTATTTTCATAAAAAATCACCAACTCTAGGTATAACCAGTAACGTTGGTTAACAACTCTTTTGCTTGAAACGGGGACTTAATTGAGAACTTATCACGTAAGAATAACTTAATGAACACGAGGTCGCCATGATGTGAAGCCAAAAAAGGTGGCTCCTTGTATCTCCCATACATTTCTATCGGCCTGGCCACCTCCTAATTAGCAGCGTATAGTAGGCCTACTGACGCCAATATGACTTTGTTTATTCAAGTAGCAATATGGCGTAGTGATTTCGAAGCGCTCTCAGCTTTTCCTGTTGGTGTATTGAGATATATAGTTGATCAACCCACAGCCCTTTAAATGTTTCAATGGTAACAAAAACATTTTTCACTTATCAATATGACAGATGGTCTACTCCCACTTAACGTCTCAAGGCCTCATAGCCATCGCCCCAAGACATACTTTATACTCTATTTTTATGTAACTTGCTCTAATCTCTTGTTATTAGCATAGATCTGTCCGGCATTGGTTTATGTAATATTTGGTATCGACACAGTTGGCTGCCATTGTCTCGCCGGTACGGATTCATATTTCTTGAGGTTTTGTGTCCAGAAGCGATAGCGTGGAAGCACAAAATTCTTCGGCAGGGCGTTCCCTCGCCCTCGGTTAGTCGGGTTGACTTTTAAGTTATGTTCTGTTTACACTGTTTGTAAACAGGTTATTCGAGTCGGATATTTCCCTTTCACCGCAACGGGAAAAAGCTGCGAATTCTTTCGCGGGTGTAAGCTGGCGAATTATGCAAGTAGGCCTCGCGTTCTGTCGTCCATAGTTTGCCAACGCCGAGCTACGCCGCAACATATGTCACGAGTATTTAACACCCCGACTGTTTTTCTGGTATGCTCGTTAACAACCTGTTTCTGAACGTTACGTAACATTAAATAATGGGACGACTGGAAAACTCTTATTGGGAGACATGCAAATTTCGCGTTATTATTTGGCCACTGGCTAGAATTCACTAAGCTTTATTCACGTGAACATACTCTATGACTAGAGATGATGGTATGTCGCGAAAGTGTTTTGTGCCAACATACCCTTGAAAACGCTGTAGTCTCTTGCAACGTATATGATTCGGTGATATACTTCTGGCACAACATAGCTGTCTGTAGACCAATCAAATATTACAATATCGGGGTTCTTATTGACTCAGTCAAATAGGGCAACAGCTCCAAGTACAAGCTAAAGCCAGTATTCTTCTGGTAAGATGAACGTGTGTTGAAATCCAGCAGACAATCAAGTTTTCCCGCGATAAACTGTCATCTCTATCTACGACGTTATTGGCTCCCGGCCTTTGTACTTTCTATAGACCTTATATGATTGGTTGGATAAGTTCTTCGGGCGCGCCACACAAATTGCTGGCCAGCAACAGAATTCAGAAGACCATACAGTAACTTGAAATCCAGTCTACTGTTCTATAATAACGAGAAATGTGTAGGCTTATTCTTATTGTAAAGGACCCTTATTTCTGGTGAAAAGATTTCTGCATCAGTTTGTTTCACTGCCTTCTGTGCATATCTGCAGCTCTGCAGCACTGTTAATGATTGGATGTTTTATAACTCTTACGTGTCTTAACGTTTTACAGCAAATCACAGCCATGTGGTATCGCAGTAATATTTTTCTGATTTGTGCATAAAATGAGAAACGTCTTTACGTAAAGACACGCTGCCAATAACCATGAAGCAAAACTGCAGAGGTAAACTTACGGCATTGAATCAAGCTGATGCAGAATGATTCTTTCGCAAAAATCAGGGGTATTTTTTTAAGGGGACCTTTGCACTAAGACAGACTGATAGCCACCTTTAGTAGAAGGCCTCAGCCTTAGATCTGGCAACCCTGCCATAAAAGTGCCATTTTAACACTTATTTTAGCACTCCAAAGGCAATGGCTGTACCTGATTCGTTATTCTTCTTTACACGCTGGCGAATTAGGGGAAGCCGTTGCCTTTGGAGTGCTAAAATAAGTGTTAAAATGGCCCTTCCTGGCAGGTTTGCTAGATCTTAAGCCGCGGCCCTTCTACTGAAGATGGCTATGAATAGACACCTGAAAAATTCGCATTTTCTTTTGACCCCAAGCTAGAATTCCAGCAACTGTAAGTTCGTGCCACTTTCGCAATTGGCCCATTACTCATTTGAAACTTCCTGGAATTCACTTAGCAAATAGTACAGAAGCAACTAAATGCAGGCCCATATCACTGCGTCATGGAGCAGCCGGTGAACAGATAATGTCTGCTTGAATACACTGATGTTCTTGGAGGCTAGCCTACATGTCAGTGAAATCGCGAATATTTCCCGTCTCTAGTTATGACAGACGCCCAGTTGAGAGCCTCGCAATTAGAGGCGATGGAACTTGTGGTATAGCTAGGACCCGGTAGTTTTCGCGAAAAGATTTTTGCATTACTTTGTTTCAATGCCTTACGTGCATCTCTGCTTTCTGGTCAGTGATTGGATGCCTTAACACCCAGCGTGTGAAGATTAAACTCGCAAATCACGGACGTGATGTGTGGCAGTTGTCCGTGCGTTGATTGGCACAGTCAAATGAATAACGACTCTGCACAAAAAACACTCTGTCAGTAGCAATTAAGTTGAGGTGCAGGTGTGCACGTAAGACATTGAAACAAAGTGGGGCAAAAATAATTTCGCGAAAACTACCGGGTCCTATAGGTATAACGAGCAATACTAGGATAGAATGTAACAAAGCCGGTTACATTACGTCACGAGCTTAACGTGGGTATGGTTGGTTGAATTTCGGATTAGGGCGTTCAACAAATACGCGGGTAGAGTTTTCAAGTGCCCACCAAGTCATGTGACCCAGAATTTCTTGCATCCTTTTAGACATTATCTGGTGATCTACTAAGTGTGGTCACGTGTCTGAGCGAACCTACCTTACTCAGCAGGTAACTTAATGTAACTTGCTAACGATATGCGCAATGCTTCAATTACAACGCATGATTTACGACATATTGATCTTACAAGACTTTAAGACGCCGGCCGAACTGGGAGGACAAATTTGGTGCAGACATTTATTAATAGTATAAACTTAACGTTCATAATATATATATATATATATATATATATATATATATATATATATATATATACACACACCCACACACATGCGTGCGCGAAGGTTTTTATTGTGCGGCGACATTCTCTCTCAGTGACGTACGTCCATACGGTTCAGTTTATAATACTACCCAGTGTAAGAATCACTCTCAGTTAGTAACTTAACAGTATTTTAACTTCCCGAATTCCAAATCGTAGTACTGGAAATAATAATATACAAACGACTATCTCGAAGGTATTTAACGTAGCAAGTTGTTCAATCAACCTCTATATGGCAACACTGTAGTAAGTATGTTTACATCTGCACAGAAAAATGACTGGTTTGTAGTAGCCAGAAAATATTTTGTCACTTCAGACCTTACCAAGCATTTTCGTGGTGAACACGAAAGATTTTTCTGTGCACATTAAGCTGTTTGTTGGTGATTACAAAATAAATAAACTAACTTACAAAAATAATTTTGTGAACACTGCAAAATATTTGGTGTTCCCACAAAATTATTTGGTAGGGTCTGCATTGAAATAAAATTTTGTAGCACCCACAAGCTGTTTTTTTCTGTGTGCGCTGTTCACCAAGCTTGTAATTGGCAGCTTGGCCAGCAACAAATGGATGCAAGGAGAAAACCAGTCGGCGTAAGGCAATATCCAAAATCTAGAGTGACCAGTTAGGAATCGAACCCGGATGACAAACCCTTTCACGGGAATTGCTGAATTTTCAGATGAAAGATCACCAACTGCCAGCTTCTAAGGTATCTTGATTTGAAGTGATAGAACTTTATCTAACAATGAAAAAAAAGTAGTGACGAAAATAAAAGTAGTCTCTTTTTAACTCTCGTTAACTAGTAGGGCGCAACTCATAATTTTTTTCAGACAAGCGTGCCGAAGCGTTACACGTGTTTCGTGCAACAAAAAAAAAAAACGCTGTGACACTGCATTTAATAAATGTTTGCAACCATTTTACTGAAATATTGCGTGCTAGTTCAGCGCCTTGGGCGTACGAGCGACTCGGTGTGTGAGTCTGTGTCGCTCTCAACGAGCCTTCGATTCTGACTTTACAACGCATAAAACTGATCTCTGTTGCCATTCCCCGTAAATTTTTCACACACAAATTAAAGTGTAAAGTTCTTGCAACGACTCATTTTTATGACGAGAATTGTGAGTGAGTGAGTGAGTGAGATTTTGGTCAGCGCTTAGCATCGAGGTATTTAGCGCTGGTGAGGGCTGACATGAGGTGAGTATGGAGCAGCACCAAAATGGCAGGGCGGGGGAAACGCGTGATCCCCAAGAAAACCCGCTCACCAACCGCATCGTCCGGCACGGTTCCCACTTGCGAAAATACGGGGACGGACCCCGCCGGGAATCGATACCGGATCGCCTTGGTGAGAGGCGAATGGTCTGACCATTCGGCCAACGTGGCCCCACGAGATTTGTAGGCCTACTTGTAACACCGAAATGCACATTTATACTTCGGAACCAATGAATATGTAGGCTAAGTTGTGTCGATGTTATCGGCTGTGAAAGAAAACTAACATAAGGCATGTTTAGAGACATGGTAATATCACGAATTCAACTGAGCAGAGGTTAGATTTCTAAATCGTGTATATGTTGGAAACTTTTTCGATCGGATGATTGTTTATGAGAACTCTGAACCAATGGCGAATCACAGAAAAAATCGTGGCAGCTACAAAATACGTTGGTGGTATTTACGATGAAAAAAAAATTGTACTTACCACACAAATACGTTGCTGTTACCATTAAACTTTTGTGGTCACCGAAAAATAATTTTGAGTTTACCTCAAAATTATTTGGCAGATAAGAACTACAAAATTTTCTTTCAGTGCATCTGCATGAAAACCTAACGGCACGCTACGTTGTCAAATAAATGTTGAATTGCTAAAGACCAGAAAAATTCGCGCTTTTACTGACCTGTAGGTTAGCCTCCAAGAATATCTGCGAACTCAAGCAGACAACAGATACTCATTGCTAGCGACTCCCGTTTTTCGCGAAAATAATTTTGCCCCCCTTTGTTTAAGTGCTTTACGTACATAATTGCAAGTTTGCTTCATGGTTATTGGCAGCGTGTCTATGTGAAGAGCCGTATATAATTTGACTGAGCCAATTACAATAATGTTCCTACAACAACACACGTCTGTGTTTGTCGGTAGAATCTCAAGGCTTCGTGACAGTTAAAATATCCAATCATTGACCACGAAGCAAAACTGCAGATGTGCGCGTAAGGCACGGAAGCAAAGTGAGGCAAAATTCTTTTGGCGAAAATCAGGGGTCCCTACTCATTGCTGTTCTCTGACACAGTTATACCATATGATTGGGCGCGCATTTATCTGCTTCTTCAATATTAGTTTAGCGCCGTTTAAAAGGTGTCAAACGAGTCTAGGGCCAATTGCGAAAATGACACGAACTTACAATGTTTGGAATTCTAGTCTGTACCCAAATGAAAACGCGGCCCCTATTCATGATAAAATTGGTTGAAACCCGCAAATGAAAATATTCTTGTCAGTACGTAACAGTGTGTCCTTGAGCGAGACGAGATCCGGAGGGTGGTGATGGGAACTGGATGACCGTGAGAAAACCCCATCTAACATGAACGCCCACCACGTTTCCCTCAGGGGGGAAAATGTTTGCGACTAGGTTCAAATGTATGACAAGAGTCGGGCTGATATTTCATCAAACAGGGACCGCGGAAATACTCAAAATAAACGTACCGTTAACGATAGGTCGGGATCTGCACATTTAGCGTTATTATCAGAAATCAGACTGAACTCTGAAGTTACTGCGTGATCATCCATCTCAGTGACACCTCTCGGGTGTCCTTACTATTGGCAAGAATTGTGATTTGTGGTCCTCCAATCCTCTTTCCATTCATTCCAGAGTAAACCTGTACAGCACCACTGGCACCCCATCTAACCCGGCGCCCGGGGCACGGTATCACCCTGCAGCCCTCTTGATACCCCCCTGATGACTTTGTCTGCTGGCCGATAATTTGTGTGCTAAGCCTGAAGAACTTTTTTCCGCCAACGATATTAGGCTAATTGTAGAATACCACAGCCATCTTCAGTAGAAGGCCGCGGCCTTTATAGATTTGGCAACACTAGCAGGAAGGGTCATTTTAACACTTCTTTTGTCTCGCCAAAGGCAGTGGCTTCCTCTGATTCGCCGTTATGTAAGACAGAATAACAAACCAGGTACAGCAATTGCCTTTGGAGAGCTCAGAGAAGTGTTAAAATAACCCTTTCAGGCAGGGTTGCCAGATGTAAGGCCGCGGCCTTCTACTAAAGATGGCTATGAGAATACCCACTATTCTGTAATGTTGGCAAACAAAGATAGCTACGAAGGCCAGGACTCGATAACGTCACGGAGTGTGTTTGGTTGTGAACAGACCAGTGGGTTATAACAGCTTGTCGCTAAACCATTACGCCAAATTTACGCGAAAAGATCTCTCTCTCTCTCTCTCTCTCTCTCTCTCTCTCTCTCTCTATATATATATATATATATATATATATATATATATATATATATATATATATATATATATATATACACACACACACACACAATGGAAAATTGCTGGAAAAGTTGACTGTTTGCTAGGCTCCGACTGAAGGTTTTCTCTCTATCTATTGGCTGTAGTTTATTTGAAGAATTACATATAGGTCGTTCGGGATATAGTGAGCACTAAAGATGTAATCTTTGAAAAAAAATCACTAACCGTTGCTGCTTATATTTTGAGATTAACAGTAGTTACCTTACTCGTTGTACGGTTGGCAGCGAATTACTGAATGTAGTTCCGTGCGTTTCCTATTTAAATGTAACAATACTGAAATAAAAGCAACTGATATATATATATATATATATATATATATATATATATATACATATATATACATATATATTTGTGTATTACATAATATATAAACTTTTTTTATTAAACTATATAGGTTCGTACTGACCGCATAATTTACCTTACACGCGCAAACATCAAGTGACGTATCCAGAGAGGTTAGACATTTCCCGTCGTTAGTCGTTACGGGCGGAAAGATACGAATTGGCTGAACATATAAATTAGCACGGTTCTTTTGTGTGCACACTTTGTCCCGAACCGCCTATATCTATTTAACAGGCCCAGTTCGAATTATACAGCTGTAATACTGAACATTTGTGTTTTGTCCGAAAAGTGTTATTACATGCCATAAATACCTTACAATAAACGAAAAATAAATATACTACAGTTCATTGGAGACTACATTGTCTTCAAATATTTTAGAGATTTTCCAACGTGTCTAACTATATCTCATCACAGGTATCGAGCGTAGGGTCAAAAATGTGTGAAATTTAGTCTTTGAATGTTTGTATTCGCGTTTGTACAAAATACCTAATTATCTTTAGACTAGACGATAGTGATTTATTTACAACAAGGCATGTCATATAAATTAACGCTGAAACAGTTAACTGAATATCGCAGGAGTTTGACAGGTAATTAATGCAGGAACAACAAATGGGTGATCTTAGATAACAGATATTTGTGATAGAGTAACGCATTATTTTACAGTAATCCGTTGCCTCAGATTTGAAATTAGACAATCATAGCGCCATAAATAGAGAAATACCAATGATGTGAGTAAATATTTAACATTGGGGGTGGACACTGTACCGTGTATCTTTAAAGTATAAGTAAACAATGATCTGCGTGGCAGGCCATGGTATTGTGGGCCAATGGGAGACATCGAGAGAACGTACGGCAACTTTCAGTCTAGTTTGCTGTCCGAAAACAACGCGAATTTCGACACGGGTCTAATTATAAATAGCGAGTCAGAAACGAGTCCTACAATAGCAACATATTTGCTGAAGATGTTTGCAGTTTCGCTAATATTCTCTGTATTGACTTTTATATTCTTGAAGGTAAGGCAAGGTAAATGGGCTTTACATCTTGTAAACAGTGCGGTCATTATAGCCGATGACAGGAGCTGGGAAAGGAGTCGGCCATGGCCTTTGTTAAGGAACCATCCCAGAATTCATCTGGAACGTCTTCGGGAAACCACGGAAAACCGAAGTCGGGATGGCTGGAGCCGGGAACTGAATTGCTAACGCAGTGAAATAACACGATTGGTCCTACATTCATTTGCTGGTTTTCGTTACGTTTTACGACATCCCTCTCTTTGTCGTTTACTGTTTGTCGTAATGTTTATATATTGTATTTAACTTTTGATGATTGTTGCGGTGTTAGATTTAATGAAAACAAATTCTTATCAGTTGCAATAATTCGATGGTGCACCGAGTTACTGACTCCCGCGGGTGTGGCTAATATTCGTACTGACCCGTCAATCTTTCGCGGTCGCTACACTAAGTGAATGTTGAATTATTAGCACCCCACCATCTGCCGTCGACGCGGATTAAGTGGTCTTGTCGGCGGTCTGCCGCCCGACCTAGTGTTCCCTTAAAATTCCGCTTGATCACCACATTTAGCGTCGCGCCGCCGATCAACTTCACTCACCCCGTCGTTGTTGATTAACTGATCGGGTCGTCTCGTCAGCGGTCTGCCGCCTTGACTCATCGACGCCCGAACCTCCGAAGTCCCGCAACGACGCGAGCACTACCTCGCGACTTCCTTCCTCGCCCGCAGTCAGTTTAGCTGAGCTCTCCCTTCTCTCCACACTGGCCGAAAACCCACCACCGGTCCCGGCATTGATAATCCGGCCAATGGGAAGAGAGCATGCAGGAACAGCCCCGCCTACCGAAGCCAGCCCTGTAGTACACCATCGCAGCATTTATTTAAGTTAATTTACATATTTCGTTTCAAAATATGGACAATTCTCATTAGCTTACTTAACTTATTTTACTTTTTTAAATTAACAAATTACTCGAGCCAAAAGTCATTGTCTCTAAACCTCGTTTCCATAGGCTGCTGCATCCCCCTCCCCTTGAGACCAGAGTGGTCCAGCGGAGGGGTATGAGAAGAGTAATGGGCAGGATGGCGCCAAGCTCCTGCGACACCATCTGCTATGCCGGCCCAGATTCTCAGCATCTTTCTCTTATTTAATTTAATGTCAATAAAAGTCCTCGTAGCATATTTTGCGTGGTAGATTCGGTATCGTGACGCGATACCGAATCGAATGAATGGTCGCTTGACCAGACAATTCCAATTTAGAAGATTACCCTAATTAAGTACATATTTTTCTTAATACCTACTTACACCAATACCTGCATGTTACATGTTTCATCAGTCTTCAGGTGGAGTAAAAAAAGTTAAGGGCCACTTGCGAAACTAACACAAACTTACTATTGTTTTAATTACACCTTGTGCTCAAAAGAAATCGCGAAAGTTCACGCCAGATTTTACTTATGTACTATTTCTTCTTAAGTGGTGTAATATTAGTACAAAAACTCACCGAACTTTGTTACGAGTCTCCAGAAACACGTAAATTTCACTGGTGCAACGACCTGTCGGCTAGACTCCACGTTACTGTACACACTGTTTTGTTTTAAATTACACACATCAAAAAACGTATTGCATCACCTCGGTGGAATTACTGGAACTGATCGGCTATCGTACGCCCTCCGTCTAATGGGGTCTGCTCATGTAAGGCTGTTCACATCTTTGGGCAGGTTTACTGATATCTAGGAACAGTCAAAGGAACTGTGTTCTTGATCTAATATAACCATTAAGCGTCAGTGTTCAACCGAACTTGGAACCGAGGTGATGTAATACTTGTTTTGATATGTTTAGTTTTTCGTTGGCTTCTGCTCCAGTGAGTTGTACATTTGACAATGCAGCGAAGGAGTCAGCGAGCAGTTTCATGCAGGTATATTATTGGTTCTCCAAGTTCTCAAGAAAGAGTTTAAGTAATAGTAAATCAATCGTGAAGGTATTTTGACGTGTACAGAAGTTTGAAATCTAACGTCTTCTGAAATGAATTAACGAAATTTCTAGGTCTGTGGTGATATTTTGTAATTATAATTGCAGCTGTTTCAGAAGTGAACTTTTTGTCAGAAGAATATTTTGCGATATATTAAAAAAAAGGATGCTAAACGTATAAATAATGAAAAGTAGCTTAGAACTTATAACTAGCCCACAGAATAAAACGAAAATTATAGCAGCTTGTCTAAAAATTTTGTGAACGAAGAAATTAAATGAAAAGCAGCAGAAAGTAAACAATAAGTTTGTCATGCAATATTCCAGCAAAAGCCGTGGGCCACAATTGAAAGATTCCTTGGAAAGTTCAATAGAACTCTGTAATGCCGCTGGGGTAATTCTGCGGAATGTTTAACCTACAACTAGCCGGTTTGATGAAAGTTTTGGTACTTAAGATAACAATTTGAAAGGAAAAATCATGAATAACATATTTAGAGATGATAGTTTATCGCGGGAAAATTTGACTGTTTGCTGAGTTTCAACGCACGGTCAGCTTATCAGAAGCTCACTGACTTTTTCCTGTGCGTGGAGCTGTTACCCTATTTGACCGAGCCATAAGAATCCCACTATTGTAAAATCTGACGTCTGTCACCCAATTATACATGTTGCGAGAAACTACAGCGTTTTCAGGGGTATGTTGGCACAAAACATTTTCGCGATGTACCATCATCAGTGGCCGGAAAAATTCGCGGGTTCACTGAACTGTGGGCTAGCCTGCAATAATATATGTGAAATCGTGCAGACAGCAGCAGTTTATTAGCTGCTCGCTGACACTGTGAAATGGGCCTGCATTCAGTTAAAGTTTTATTATTGGCTCATCTACTTCCAGGAAGTGTCAAGTAAGTCAACGGCCAATTGTTAGAGCCACGGATTTTTGCAACATTTGGTTTCGATGCGTCATGTGCACGTCTACAAGTCTGCTACATCGCCCGTTATTGGATATTTTTACTCTCACTTGCCTTGGCAAATTACAGACGTAAGGAGTCACAGTAATCTTATTATGATTGGTGCAGTGAAATGAGAAACGTGTCTGAACAAAGACACACTGCCAATAACCATGAATCAAAGCTGCCGATGTGCACGATAGACACTGAAACAAAGTGGGGCAAGAATCTTTTCGCTACAAAATCGTGGCCCTACCAATTGTGAACATGACACAGACCTATAGTTGCTGGAATTGTAGCATGCGCTAAAATTAAAAGCGAATTTTTCAGGTCTGTGACCATCATCTCTACATACTGTGTAGAAGCAAATAAAGAATTATGTTAACATTATTGTTAAAAAAAATTACCCTTGGCATTGGGCAACGGCGATACAATTGCCTGATTACCTGCTTCCCACCAAGGTGAATCGGGTTCGATTCCCGGCGACGGTGGATCCGGACTTTTCTCGTGTAGGAAACATGGCAGATGTTGCCGTTGCTCGGCCGGGTTTTCACAGTGTACCTCCATTTCCTCGTTCCTTACGTTTCGTTGTTGCTCCATTGTGGGGTCTCATTTTATGTCATGTTTAAAGTAATTTTGAAAGTCTGTCCTTCGAGGTCTGATACCCTGTCCTCGTTTTAACTTCTTACTCGACATTTATTTATGTACCCTGGATATATAAAGGCTCAATAGGCATTATTAATTAAGTAAAACTAATAAATTTTCTAATTTATTAACAAATCTCATCAAAATTATTTGCAACTCAACTTGCACTCCTGTTTGTCTGGAATCTACATTTTTGAAAATTAATATTTACACCTAATATTTTGAACGACACATCTACTTGATTAAAGTCTGGTTTTCGCACGGATGACTGTAATTGAATTATTACGTCAATTACCCAACACTTGTAATATTCTGTTCCAAAAAATTTATCGTTAATTCTAGTGATTGTCCTACCCACCAGCCTAACGTAGGAGTTCCTACAGTTGGAAACTTAAAGATGTAAGCACTAAAGTCGCGAAAATTTAGTGTACACAATAGCGTGGTTACTGCCTGAGTTCATTCAAAGGAACAGACTTCGAACATTGAATTTTTCGCTGTATTAATCATACCTAACGCTATGGTTAGAAACAGTTCGTAAAAAAGTTAGAGAATAATCATTTCGATACACGTTAAAGATATTCCGGTAGTATTTACAGTTAAGAACTTGATTTACCGGGCAAATTATATAGGCTATATTTACTTTATAAATACTCAGTGTTGTGTGTACTTTGTAGGTTGAAGCAGGACAGCGGTTATTAAGTGAATTGCTAATGGCATCAAGGGGATACCGACCTTTACTGTGACTAGTAAAAGCTACGATTTCCACTGCCAAACTTCAGTAGTAGTCTAAGCAGTAACAGTTCAGTTGTGTATGATCCTGTTTAAAACAATGCAATAGAAATATTTTATGGCCTGCTTCTTAAGTTTGAATGCTTAGGTTTTTAATTATGTAAACCCATTAATACCACTCGCTGACAACTGCGTTACCACCTTGCCGCAGTACTACTGTGAGGTATCAGGACCTTCTTCATAATCGCTCGAAAATGCGACTTTCAAGGGCGCCCAACGGTATCGGCAAGGGTTCGAACATCTTCACGTGTCGCCCGGGTTGGAATGGGGTTATAGAAGTGGAGATGGTGTACTGCGGGCGCGGGCGGGTGCTGTCTCGTAACACTGATGTTTACAACAATAATAGGTTCTATTTTTTAACGGAAATTTTTTTTATCATATTACCTCTTCCAAAATTAATCCTGTTTGTAACACCAAATGCATTATAAATATGTTCATATTGACTTGCGTTACAACAAGGAGGCGATGTGACAGTTCATTGCATTGAAACTGCCACACAGGCTCGCATTCAGTGGCGCACAACCGGTCTCTTTGAAGCTTACAGACATTTTTTTATGATAAACGGCTTTATTGCGGCTGCTTGTACATGTCACCATGCTACGTACGAAGTTTCGGCCAATAGAAGTCTATAAAATTCTGTCTAAAGTGCGTGGGTGTTGTCTTTTTGAGAACAACATTCAAATAATTTAACGTGCGTTCATACACATATTTCAGTTGCTACACGTGTTACGTGCCTTAAGTCATAAAAAAATTGAAGCCATCACTGAATACCTTATATAAGCGAGCTGTTGGCGAGAAGACTGGATGCTCCGCAGTTCAGAGACTTGCACCGAGAGGTTAGAATGAGGCGTGATGGGCTTGTCTGGGTCGCCCTTAGTGTTTCCTGCATCTCCTGGTCTCGGATGTACAGAATACGCCTACCCAGGCAGCCCCCTTTAATTGAATCGTTCGGCGCCATTCTACTCAGAGTTATTTTCATGTAAACTGGCCGTTATGGGGTTCAGAACTTCACTTACCGATTAGTTGAAATATAACATTAACGGAATGATTTAGTTAATTTAAATTAGTGATTGTAGGGAGGACATTTTTCACAGTTCGACTTCTGCAATACATCATGCCGTGAATGAAACAATCATATTACTAGGAGTGTGGGAGAGGGTTCATCTAAAATGTTAATTATTTTAATAAATTTTTATACTTGTAGAAGGCAGGGTGCGTTCTGTAGACGTACTGTTTTTACTGCAATGAAAATTTTTCAACTTTCCTAATTCTTGTATAATGGCATGTCAAAGATCAAAGTTGCATAAAATGGTTTTATACTAAAAGGAAAACCGACTGACTTACCGAAATGAAATGATCCACACTGAAGAACAGTGTTTCGGGCTACGCAAAAATATCTAAACACCACATCGAACATTTTTGGTAATTTTGAATATATTCAGAACATTTGTAATTTTATATTTCAAATTTGCTAAACACACAAAAAAAATCAGTGCGGTTTTTATATAAATCTTGGCGTAGCTCGTAACACAGTTCTTTAGTATGAATTTTTTCATTTTAATTAGTCAGTTGGTTTTCCTTTCCAGAAAAAAAAATTGTTTGATGCAAACTTGAAATATATGACATGACATTATAAAAACTATGAAAGCTGAAATTTTTCATTACTGTAAAAAGTAGTATCAATGTATGTCTACAAAACAAACAATATCTCGTATAAATATAATAATTATTAAAACAATTAAAATATTATGTGAAAAAAAAACACTCCATTACATTAATGTAATATTAAATCTATCTACAATGTCATATTATATGAGCTATCATAGCCAACTGTACAAAAATTTTAGAAAAAAAATTACATTTTTATAATTCCAAGATGGTGGCGGGTTATAGTTCTTTGGGGGAAATAATGTGATAATATGATCGTGTAACTGTGGTCGAGAGGCAGGCGGGCTCAGCGGACAGTGGGAGCGTGTAAAACGGGCTGCATGTCCGCTCACTTTCGCCGCGCCACCAACTCGAGTCCAGAGCGGAACTGGGCTCGCTGTTTTCGCTCGCTCGCTCGCCAAAAGGGACATACTTTCCAGAACCAGTTCAGGGGAAACCAGCACGCTCGCACAACACTAGATCGTGATTCAGACCACTCTTCAATACTGTCCTTTGTTCGCGCGACTTGCTTTGTGCTCTGTGGCGAGGCCCAGGGGGGAGAGAGTCGAGGCAAACTCCACACATGTTGTTTGCTGAATAGCTCAGAAACTACATTTATTTAGGGATATATTTACTAAAATAACTTGTGCTGCCTTTCTTTTTGTAAGCTTCGTTTCTCAAATACTTTATTTAATTTTTAGCAAAGCAAGCAGAACTCCCGGCATTAATGTTTTTAATAAAAAATCGTCTAATAATTACTCAATTTTATTACCATTTCTGTAAAGCTGGAGCTAATTCGTGCTGTAAATTTAAAAATACTAGAGCACCTGCTACAGAATAGATCAGTAGTAACAGAAGCGACAAGACGCTATTTTATGGTACTAGTTTTTTTTTTGGTTTATCATGGTGTCGATGTTCGTGGATGTTTGGTTACACTAAAGTTTAGTGGGACCTATTATATAATCTGTGATGAAATTGACATGTAAGTAACATCACATTTACTATTTCTAAATATGTAATTGAGATACAAACAAATTACAGTATTTATCGAACTATAAGCGATTGTTTAAACCAAAGTCTCAAATTCCATATGGCTTTGTTTACTTTCCTGTACGCCCCGAGAGCTAGTACTATAACAATGGTTAAAAAACTCCATTATGTCGCTTCTAATAGTTAGTTATTATATGATGATAAGCATCGAATAGTCATGTTAACCATTTTTAAGTATTTAGTAAATATACAAATGAATTACAATATATCAAGCACTGCAGGTAGTTATATAAACCAATGTGTATAGTCCACGTGGTACTGCACACCCTAGAGAAATATTTCTTTGTCGCATCTATTACTACATATTTATTCTGTGGCAGTACTGCAAATGGCTTGTACATAGAGGTGACACTAGCATTACGTACGCCTCACAGATCCACATTTTTATACCGAGCGAGGTGACGCAACGGTAACACGTTAGACTCGCATTCGGAAGGACTCGGGTTAGATCCCCCATCCTGATTTAGGTTTTTCAAGGTTTCCCGAAATAGCTCAAGGCGATTGCTGGGATGGTTCCTTCGTGCAGGCCGTAGCCGACTCCTCTCCCAGCTCCTGTCATTGTACCAAGTTGTCTGCCGTCGTCTCTAATGACCTCGCTGTCGACGAGACGTAAAGCCCAATTACCTTAACAGTTTTAGCGTTCATTTACCTACCATGCAGTTGCGAAGTTTGGTCACGTTACCACGTTACTGGGTAATTAGAGCCACGATTTTATGACGGAAATTTTTTTGCAACATTTGGTCTCATTGCGTTATGTGCACTTCTGCCGCTCTACCACATCGTCTGTGATTGGATGGCTTTACCCTCACTTGCCTTGGAAAATTACAAACGTACGGAATCACGACAATCTTATTCTGATTGACGCAGTTTACCTACATGGCCGGTAAAGTCTGGAATGACCTACCGGGCGACTTAAAAAACGTTTCGCTCAGTGCTTTCAGGGATGGGCTTAAGAGTGCGTGGTGGATAAATAAACTCTGAAAACGTTAATTTATTTCTACGCTTTTTTCGAAGCCAATACGGATAAAATACTCAACGAAAATCCTAGATAATGGTATTTGCCAACTTTATGAGTAAATATTTATCCAGAATTACCGATTCGTTACGCGTGGTCTGTTGCGCCGCAGTTAAATACACAGGGTTCCGGCGTCAGAGATTGTGCCTCAAAAGTTCGTAACACTCGAACCAATTTTGTTTAAAAAGTTGGCTAAAACTATTGTCAAGGATTGTTATTGTTTACTTTTCGTAAATTGTCTTCAAGAAATGCTTATAGCTTTGAATTATGTACAACTACCTCTTAAGTCCTTTCTGTTTCAGAATCAATCTCAATTCAAATAAAGATGGTTTAAATAGAAATAATCTGCGCGTTTATGTAACACTAAGAAAAACTTATACAACTGTAATTTTCAAGTAACTATCTTTAAGCATATTGATCATTCATTGTATTCTTGTCGTCTTAATCTACCCATTGCATTCACATAATGTAATGTTATTAATCATTATCATGTAAGATGTATTTATTGTAAACACGTACCAATTGTAAAACTGCCTAACGCTGAATTTGGACATTAGTAATAAATAAATAAACGACGTGTCTGAACAAAGACCCATTGCCAATAACCATGAAGCAAAGCTGTGCACGTGAGACACTGAAACGAAGTGGGGCAAAAATATTTTCGCGACAAAATCGTGTCTCTATGGATAATACGTTCCTCGCCTCTTGCACGCTATTGGCTGGTTGTTTTACACGCACCTGCCAGTCTAATTGCTCAACTGACATTCATTGTTGCATATAGTAACTGAATTAGTTATTTGAGACAGAGGCAAATACATGTATTATTAACGACACATTATCCGTCGTTTGCGAGCGTAGCAGGTCACTGAACTATTAATTGAGAAATTCTACATTTCATTGACTAGCTTAGTACAAAATTATAAAACCAACAACTCATTTTGGTAGAAATTTGACTTAAGTTCTTTCTCAAATAATTGATTCAGTTACTACAGCTGGTGATTTTTTGGTGGAAGTAATTATGCAACATTATTTTTAATGCCTTACGATCACATATGCAGCACTTCTCCGTGGCTATTGGCAGAGTGTATTTACGTAGAGGTGTCGCTCATTTGACTGAGCCAATGAGAATGATGTTATTACGACACCACACGTCTGTAATTTGCGAGTAGATCCGCAAGACGTTGAGAGTTAAAACAGCCAATCAGTAGACAGGAAAAATTCTCGGGTTCACTGACCTGTGGGCTAACCTCCAAGGATATGTGTGTAGGCAAGTAAACAACAGTTGTTCGTTGGCTGCTAGTTGACACAGTCAAATGGGCCCCGCATTTAATTACATTATTATTGGCTCATCGACTTCAAGGTGGTGTCAGATAAGTCAGCGGCCAATTGTGAAAGAAGCACGAACTGACAGTTGCTATAAATCTAGCTTGTGCCTGAATGAAAAAGCGAATTTTCAGGTCTCTACCAATTACTGACCATGAGTAGAGACTCTGGTAAATCGCGGGAAAGGTTGATTGTTTGCTAGGCTCCAACATGCTAGGTATAACACTGAAGGTTTTGTACCTATGTTGGCTACCGTTTATATGAAGCGCTCTGTCCCTCTTCAATAGACCCAATTAGAACTGTACAGTTTTAACACATGATTTGCCAGAAAACTGTTAACATGTGCCACGATTGAAATACTACAGTTTATTGGAGACTATGTAAAATATTTTCCAGTGTCTCTAACCATGAGGCAGAACAGCAGATGTGCACATGACGTAATGAAACAAAAGGTTACGTAATTCTTCACACCAAAATCACCAGCTCTAGTAATTACCCAGTACCGCCTCTCTTGGAACACATACACTCCTCGCGACTGGTACCAACTTTATTAACATGATTGTCAACAGCGAGGTAATTAGGCCTACGTTGTTGATTCAGTTGTTTCAGGAAATAATTAATCGGAAGTTTCATTAATAGCAAGTAATTACTTTTCATGCTGTTTAGTTTACGGTAAATATATATTTTTTTTATTTCCAGTTAGGAATAATTTACAAAATATCGTTCGTGGTTCCATTTTTTTAAATTATTGCTGGTATTAATATTATTTTACTTGTAGCAAATTAACATAAACTTGTCTCTCATACATTACAATAACTTAATCGTAAATGTTACTGCCGGAAGAATTTAATTTTTACCATTACTACATATGTTAGCAGGGGGTTTCGGTGGTCGTGTAGTCAGACCACTTGCCTTTCACCGAGGCGTTCCGGGTTCGATTCCCGGCGGGGTCGGTCCTCGTATTTTAAGTGGGAATCGTGTCGAACGTTGTCGTTGGTCGGTGGGTTTCCGTATTGAACACCAGTTTTTTCCACCCTTGCTACTGATGCATCTGCAGGGCTTTATTCCATGTTATTTCTTAATAATTTCTTGTCGTCAAGGACGTAGCCAGGATTTATGTTCGCGGAGGGGGAAGGGAGGGGTTATACCAACTTGAGAATTTTCACAGCACGATAAGGGGACATCGAGCACACGTCATGAAACAGAGGTCCAGGGGTCCTCCCACGGGAAAATTTTGGTTTCAATGTGCAAAATTTGCAATTTAAATCCCTCCTTCTGGCTTCGACCCTGCCTGTCATCCAGGCTGGCGGTTGGTTGAAACGGGGCAAGAAGAAATCTTGTGGCGCCGCGCGTTCCCCTAAGTCTAATAGCGATATTTATTTATTACGTACGTTAAACTAAGTTCGAGATGTAGCAACGATAGGGTTTTAGCCTATTATAACAGTAAAAAAAATTATACATTTACAAGGAAAATCTTGTAAACTAATATCAGAACATTATCTGTCAGGTAATAAATGTGAGATGTCCGAAACCTTTTAAAGTGATTATAAATATTGTGAACACATTTTGGAACTAGTAAAATAAATATTAATGAGTAAGTTTTTTTATTTGAAACAAAATAAACCTAGAAGAGCTGTCACATTTTACAAAACTTTTCGTAGTTTTACAAACATTTTTTTTTGTAACATTACAAACAATTGTTGTAAAGTGAACCAGATATTATCAGTAAATATACAAAATTTGTTTGTAGATTTACAGAAATGTTTGTAAATATTCAAAGAAACTTGTAAAACGTACAAGATTTTTGTAAATTTTACAAAACATTTTTTTGTGTTACAAAAAACTTTTTTTGGAAACGGGTTTTCAAAAAACCTTTTTGTAAAAGTACAAAGAATTTTTTACTGTGTAAGGAAATGGCCTTTACATTACCTCTGGTGACTTCGAAATATTAAAGAAGACTGAAATCAGAGTTATCGGACGGGTAATCTTACCCGTGTCTTCCCGATACGTGCCCAGAGTGTTACCATTGCTCCCCTTAAGCCCTGTTTGGTTGAAATAGACCGGGGGTACTTGTTTTCCGTCATGCCGTATTAAACTCAGGGCAGCTTCGAGAGTTTCACCGGAAATATTCTTGCAGACTGGCCGGGTACAACTTTCACACTTTTGCGAGGAAAATTGTGCAAGATTAGCTGAACAGCGTAACAGAAATTTCAGGGGTCTTTAGCGCTGGTGAGGGGTGACATGAGGTGAGAATGTAGCAGCACCGGAATGAAAGGGCGGGGGAAACGGGAGATTCTCGAGGAAACCCGCCGTCCAACGGCATCTTCCGGCACGATTGCCACATACGAAAATAAGGGGACCAACTTCGCCGGGAATCGAATCCGGATCGCCTTGGTGTGAGGCGAATGGTCTGAACACGGCCACCATGGCCTCTCCCGTAATTAATATGTGGACAGTTTGTATAGGTTACTTTAAACAAACAATATCGTAATAGATATTAGAACTTATTATCAGCAGGGACCCTTGATTTTGACGAACATATTTCTGCACCACAACGTTTCAGTGCCTTACGCGTACGTCTGCAGAAGTTCTGCCTCGTTGGTATTGACAGCTTGTCTTCCTGTAGAGGCATCACTTGTTTGTCTGTATCAGTCAAAGCGAAGTTACTGAGACATCACAGGTCTGTGATTAGCGGGCAGAGCCCCCAAGATGCCCAGAGTTTAAAATCATTGACAACGAAGCATAGCTGCAGATGTTAACGCAAGGCACTAAAATAAGTCGGTGCAAGAATCTTGTCGGGAAAACTACAGTTCCTTTATTATTTGTGAACTGTTTCAGTTTCATAGGATTGAAACGCTGAAGTAGTGGTAATTTGTTTACTGGTGGCGTTGCAAATTCTGACGGAGAGAGAATAAGAGGGAAATAGAGGAAGTGAGAGAATAGTCAATAAATAGTTGCTTCTGTCTTTGGTTGGCCAATCGGCTAATTTATCTCACCATGTGTAAGAAAACAATCACCTGAAGAAATAAATAAATAAATAAATATATATATATATATATATATATATATATATATATATATACATACATATAATCGGTTAACTAGTACTGTATTGTATTAGCACGAGTTGAAAATTTGGCTTGAACTAACTACATATTTTTTAATGAGCAAATTATCGTGTAGCCTCTGACCATATTTATTGCGATGTGACCTAGTATAATCAGCAAAATAAAAACTTAATACAAATAGGAAAATCTGCCGTAACACGTAAAAACTACGGTAACAGATATAGGAGTTTTTTTTTTTAAACGAATAAAATTTTTACTATAAAATTACCCCCTGACGGCTATTTGCTTACAAGATAGTCACAAGAACGGTTGGACTAAGTTCACTGCTGTTGATGGACAAATGATTCGTAATAGAAAAAAATTTACAAACGCACTCCTACGACGTTCCGAAATAATGGTACATTTATTCCACGGGTCAGTGACATTTACTTAACATGGCTTGCCCACTGTATGAATGGGATCGTACAAAAGCGTACAAACGTATTATTGTGGTGTGCCACTGACCAGCATTTTTTTTCTAACTTATAGGTGCCCAAGGAGAAGGGTTTGGCAAGAGCGTTAATATTTAACGCACGCAACGTTAGCTACAAGTTATGGAAAAAATAAAAGTTAACCGCACATTTGTATTAATTTATGCGTATCTGGTCGAGACAACAGTACCGCGTCTATAATCAGAGGTCGTATATTACAGCCGAGAACTGCGGTGGTCTAGCGAAGCCACCACTGCTGGTGTGATTATGCAAGGAACTTCGGTAGCTGTTAAACTCGCCTGCGTGTATAGCACCTGTTTCCTTTCTGATTAGGCGTAACTCGAGTCAAGAAGCTATGTCACCGAATAACTACTGACCATTCTGGATCCGTTCTTAAATCTCTAGAAGTACCATACTGAGATATGTGCGCAGACGTTTTGCATTTCACGTAATAAATATTAAGTTATTGAAGTTTTACCACACTGTTACAATTCCACTTGTTTAACTAGCAACTGCAGTGAAAAATAGGTGCGTGTATATAAATAAATAAGTGTATAGGTGATGTATGTATATAAATAAAATATATATGAAAACTGTACTGTCAAGAGTAGGCCAACAGTGCCAACATTTCCAATGTATAAAGTTTTGTCAATGCCTGAAGTTTAATGGAACTAATTTATGATGGGCTGAACGGGACAAATGTACACACGCCTAGTTGTTGTTAGCAAATGATAGGGATTTGTTATATTTCGACTGCGAAGTCAAAGAGCCGGTAACAATAGTTTCTAGTTCACGCTATGCTTGAATTTCCTCCTTGAAATATAGTACGAATTTGTTCAATGGTCGTTCCTCTTTAAAATCGTATATGCAAGTCACATGTTTTGTATTAGAGGGAAAATTCGGAAAAAATATTTTCTGTCAGTTACAAAATAATTTCATGGCTTTTACCCTCCCAAATCCGTCCCAAATATTCTTTTTTGTTTTTACCACATAATATTCTGTTATTTTCCTTTAAAAAATTGTGATCGCCAAACATATTGTTACAAGTTTGAGCAAAAACTTTAAATGTGGGCAATTCCCATGAGTTCTTTTGGAATAGATGTCTTATACTTAGAAAGATAAGAGTTGAATTAAGTTATTGATTTACTAGCTCACAAAGCTTACAAAAACACAAAACAGCAATAAACTATAACTTTCACAACACAATTAGTTATGCACACAATTACTCCTGTGTCACAGACACGTTAATTAACTTTGACAATTAAAGCACAAAAAATGTCTACCATCAATAATTGAACAGTACAAATCACAATAAAATTCAGTCATGTATCCAATCAACAGTCTTTCAAATAGTAACAGTGTACAAACTCAATAGTCCGCAGTAGTGATGAATCGTCGTGTGCTGCGCAGCACCCCGAGTGCACTGCTGTCTACACTCTTGAGGTCTTCGGTTCGACTCCCGTCACACACCTCTTCGCTCGTCAGCCCGCCGCAGCAGTCCTCTTGTTTCGCCCAACACTGCTCCGAAGGTAGCCGCCTGTAGCCTCACAGTAGCCTCTGACATCACCAAGATGTCTTCACGAGTCTCTATCCACAAGCATAACACCTTCTTCTAGCACGACCAATAGCGAACTCTCTCCAAAGTTGTCGATTCGGCGCTTATATACTCGTCAAACAGTTGGGGACTCCCCGCATTTCAGGGGCCTAAAAATAGATATTACAACGTGTTTCGGACATGACTTGAGTCACGTAGGCCGCCCTCGTAGGGTTAAGACGCAGTTGGGACAGATACCTATGACGTAGCTTCGGCGTGACTTCCATCACGTAGCTGCCCGGCTCGTGAGTCAGGGGGCCAGTCCACAAAGTGTTACGAAACAGCCTCCGACCAGCGGCCACCAGGTAAATGGCACGCAACAATAGTCTTGTGTTTAAAAACAAAATAATTTGACAGTGAACGATTATACAAAATTATCCTTTCTGTCTGTATACCGATACGGTTACTGTGCATAAGCTTGTGGAGTGAATGTATATGAAATGGAATGTACGATGTAATACATGTTCGAGATAAAATTTTTGACAGAGAGTATATTACTAATTAAGAGTTTTGAATTCCCACCTTGAAGATTCGTTTAAATACGTCCGCTTGTTCTCTTCCATAGCCTTCTGACGTGCAAGTTTCAGTATGGATGCGATAGACAGCCTCATGTTTTGGAAGAGTTCTCACTTTTAATGTCACGTTATAGTCTGTTTTTAGAATTTAAATAGTTTTAAAATAATTTTATTTTGGATATACAGAACGTAAACTAATTAAAACGGCAAATCCCTGGAGGTTGCGCGAGACATCAAAACAAACCAGATTTATAATGCCATATATTCCTGTACAGGGATTTTTTGCGAGGATACCAAGTAATATAAATTTATTGATTAACCGATGTACAGTATCTTGACGAAGGTACTGTTAATGATTGACTGATATGTTCACACATTTTGCTAGACTCTGAAGACAATGAGGGATGATATAAAAAATAGTTTGTGTCAAATTTTGAAATTCGGTGTCTTCGCAAAATAAAGTCCAACTGGGAAATATCACACAGTAAAATTTGTTTGTTTCGGTGTTGCTCGCTAATGTCTGTGGTTTGTAAAACACGTTTTTCATCCTACATACATTTTTAAGCTACGGCAACTATAGCATCAAGTTATATATATTTTTTAATTTACACATTGAAGTCGGGTTGTAATTGATCTATTTGACATTCCTCAATGCGTTATATCGTAGTTTCAAAATCGGTTACAGTTGAAAGTTATATGCTGCATGGGTTCACTCAAGAGTCTATGGACTGACTTGGCCGACGGCCGTTCCTGCTGCACATGCGCTTTTAAAGTGCATTTATAAGAAACGAAATGGTTAGCCATATATTTTGCGAGTTATAGTCAAATGCTATATTTGTAAAATATATATTGTTACGAAACTGCATGCCAATATTTTGGAATAAAAATCCTCACATCTACAGGAACTATATATATATATATATATATATATATATATATATATATATATATATATATATATATAT
>PNEQ01069476.1:0-11372 GCA_003012365.1 Medauroidea extradentata | reverse complement strand
ATTGTCTGAAGGTGCGTTCCGGGTCTATGTTTACATAAAAAGTAGGAATTGTTCCCCGAAAATGTTAACATGCAATTTTGCAACTACATGTAACCTATATGAGAAATTCTAATATCTGAACGAAATTAGGGAACACACCATCTCACTGTATTAAATGTGACTAAACCACGTAAAGAGTCCACAACGCAGGTTCTTTAAATGTTAAAATTCGCTGGAAAGGGAAGCAAATTTCAAATTGTTTAATTGACTTACCAAAAGAAAATCTTACTTCACGCTATGTGTTATCGTACAAGCAACGTATTAAAGTGTTTTCAGAACCATAAAATAACTTTTGAGCGAGTGCTGACGTTTTAATTTATCAAGTAACATTTTTTTTCGACAGTCGACGTTTTAAGCCATCGATGAAATTATCTTAGTAAAGTAAAATTACTGTCGCAAACATGTTAGTAGCTTATAAATTGTATATTACTGTCGACATTAAAGATCCCCTGTACTTATTCGCCTGTTGTTAAATATTTATGAAACTGCTTTGTGATAACTTTTTCCGGTATCACCTGGCTGTTTGTTGGTGAGCCTGTACCTGATGTTAGTTGGCTTACTAGTCGGAAGAAGATTATCACCGACGAGAGTAGTTGAATACCCTCGTCAGAAGGAGATGCACTGTTTCCAATGGCAACGGATTGAAGTGGTTATAGTATTACCTGTCAACAGTCCAGGATAGGTTTAGCCACTATGAACCACCTGGATGAGACCGAGGCCTTTCCAACCTTTATGATTCAGCATCGTTGGTGAGTCCTAACAAGGAAGACTAGACCAGCATTCCTGCTTAGGCGCCCAAGGATTCAGGCTCTCCACTCTGAAATAGTAGTATTGTTGTAGATACCATGCTTCTGTTAAAATAGGGGCAACAGCCAAGTTAGGTTGCCATTACTATCTTGACTGTTCCTGTAACAATCTGTTCTATAGATAGCGACAAGAAAATTTCGCGAATTCAATGACTTGCATGTTAGAATGCACTAGTCTATGTATACTCAAACCTAAACCATTTGTCCACTAACTGCTACTCACTGGAACAACAGACAATGAACGAATAGACGGGGCTTGAGAGCATAGTACAATGGATTATAGCATGCACGTCATTGAATTCGCGAAATTTTCCTGTCTCTAAAGAGCATCTTTCTTTTACAGAACATATTATTTCTTCTACTGAGCAGGTGTTGTAGGAACAACACAGATACTACCAACAAACAAACTGGACTGTTGTCCCTATTAGTACAGAAGTATGGTGAGTGAGTGAGAGATTTTTGGTGAGCGCTTAACATCGAGGTCTTCAGCGCTGGTTGGGGGTGACATGAGGTGAGTGTGGAGCAGCGCCGGAATGAAGGGGCGAGGGAAACGGGAGATCCCCGAGAAAACCAGCTGACCAACGGCATCACCCGGCACGATTTCCACATGCGAACAGAAGTATGGTGCCTACAACAATACACAAGGGTGATCGCAGCTGTTCCACCGTCAGGAGCCGGACTTACGGGAACATCCAAGAGCAGCTTGGACCTTCCTCACCATAACCCACCAGACCTCTCCCAAACAGGAATTTCAACAAGTGCCACTCCGAGTCCAACGCGCTCTAAGCTCAGCACAAAGCTGGGGTGTTCACGCCGATCTCCTGGGTGTGTGATAACATGGTGAAGCAAGTTAGTTACAATAACTGCAATGTAGTGTTACAAGTTTAGCCAATACTTACATGTGGGCAATTCTTTGAGCTCTTTGGGATATAGGTCTTATATTTAGAAATAAAAGAGTTGAATTAAGTTATTAATTTACTAGCTCACAAAGCTTACAAAAATACACCAAAGAGCAATCAACTATAACTTTCACAACATCCTTAATTATGCACGAAATTACCACTCTCTCACAGAAATGTTATTTAACTTCGACAATTATTAAAGCACAAAAATATCTACCATATATTAATTAAAGACTATAAAACACAGTAAAATTTCAGTCTTATATCCAATCAACTGTCTTTCAAATAGTGACAATGTACAACCTTATCAGTCCGAAGTGGTGATGGCTCACCATGTGCTGCGCAGCATCCCGAGTGCACCACTGTCTTCCCTCCTGAGGTCTACGGTTCGACTCCCGTCGCGCACCTCCTTGTCCGTCGACCCGCAGCACCAGTCCTCTTGTTCCACCCAATATTTCTCCGTAGGTATGAGCCTATATATACCCTCACAGTAAACTCTGACGTCACCAAGATGTCTTCACCAGTCTCTCTCCACAAGCATAACACCTTCCTCTAGCACGACCAATAGCGAACTCTGTTCAAATCTGTTGATTCGGGGCTTATATACTCTGCGAAACAGTCGGGGAATCATAGAATTATAGGGGTCTAAAATTAGACATTAAATCATGCTGCGGACGTGATTTGAGCATCGTAGGCCGGACTCGTAGGGTCAAGGCGCAGTTGACACAGGTATCTATGACGTAGCTCGGCATGACTACCACCACGTAGCCGTCCGGCTTGAGAATAATGGGCTAGTCAATAAGGTGTTTCGACACAGCTTCCATCCAACCACCCGGCCCTCAGAGACACAGCATGCAACAGTATTCTGACGTTTTCAGAAAACATGGACGTTTACCATGTTGTGTTATAAAACTGTAATCATTTAGTTCCATTTAAATACTTTCTGTGAGCTAATGCTTTTCTTAAAATATTTTCAATAATAATAATAAAATATAATAGAACTATATTTGTAATAACATGTATAAGAAAACTATGGATATTAGAGCCAATGAGCGTTGTATTTTAGTGCAGAGTTAATAATATCTTAATCGTAGTGTTCTTACATATGAAACTAAAATTAACTAGGTCAAAGGTAAAATTTTAAATTAACATACATTAACCATGCATGGATGGTGTTAGAAAACGCGAGTTAAATTCAATTTGAAGTACTGTAATCGTGCAAAATATTACTCTGTACTTCATTAAAACACGTGTATACGTGTGACAAGTAGCCATAGAACTACTACGACAGATATTTATACAAGCAGAACTAAGAGGTTTAACTGTTTTCACACTAAACCACGCACTAAACAATAACAAAAAAATATATAATTAACATATTTGCTACGGTCAATATAACTGTAACATTGTTTATAAACACGCAATTGATATTTCTTGTAAACTATACATAAGGACAAATAAAGCATCTTACAGAAATTTGGGTAGGATTTGTTAAAAAAATCTCGAGCTAATAATATCGTACCGGCTTATATGAAGGTACTAGCTGGCCGGCTGCTGCGTTGCCCGCGTGAAATTATGTAATATAAACAATAACTCTGAATAAAATATGTAATGAAGGCATTTATCAGCTAGCGTACTCAATAACAGTGAACTATAAATTGTCTTAGCTCAGTGTAAAGATCACGCGCAATATGCTCGTATGATGTAATAGTAATTCCCATCGCAAAGTCTTGTGCGGGATACGAACCCGTAACCCCACCCCTCCCACACCACCAACTTTGTACAATACCTGAGTGAATGCTTAAAGGCAGGCTGTGATAATTATTTCGTATGTACAGGCTGCAGTTCAAAGATACTTTATTTATGAGTAAGTTGGCAAAAAGAAACAACTGTTGAATTATTTCTCCGTGGTCATTCTCTTTTTTCGGGAGATTGTAACATTTTACTGCTTTTTACAACCTTAATTTTCGAATTTCATAAATTCCTGAATTTGATTTGTATATATTTATATAAGCTTCATTCTTATCAAAAAATCGTCTCGGTATCTTAACTGTATTTTTTTAAACAGCTTTCAAGAACGAATTTCGAAAAATCCTGAAATAGGTTTTTAGATATTTACGAAAGATTAATTTTAAAGCAAAAATCATTTCAATATTTCCGCTGGTTTAGGAGATAAGTGGGATTAATTAAAACAAGTTTTATTTATAATGACTTTTCAAGGACGAATTTCGAAAAATTCCAAAAGCACTTTTTAGATATTTACAAAAAAAATCACCCATTATCCGAAATGGTTAAGAGAAATCACGGATGAATGAAAAACACATTTTATGGCTTTTCACTCCCTTAAATTTCGAATTTTGCAAAATCGAAAAATGAACAAATATGCATTTCTTTGGGAAATATTATGAAGTTAAAAAAAAATATGATAGATTTCCCGGTTAATGAGACATCAGGGATTATTTGAAAACACATTTCACTCCTTTTCACCACCTTAATTATCGAATTTCGAAAAATCCATTCTTAGTGGGTGCCTACTGGCCAACGGGAAGCTTCCCTCAAAATTTAATGGTTCTAGGTCCAGCGGTTTGGGCTCTGCGTTGATGAGTGAGTGAGCGAGTGTGTCAGGACACTTCATTTTATATATTAAGATTATTCGACGCATACCGACAATGCTGCTGGGAAAATGATAATGCTGGAAGATGGGGCTAAAACAAAACGTATACGAAAGAAGGTAGTGTGGACGTAAATATTATGCCTGACTGTAAACAAGAAACACTGCCTATGCTCATTAACAAAGCATCTCAGCATGGATGGAATAAAAACGCAAGAACAGAAGCGACATGACATGACTTGGATGTGACGTCACGTTTGTTGAACTCGTTTTATCCTATTTTGAAATTGTACGTTTGTGAAACGACTGCGAGTAACGTTTACAATTATTATTACTCTTATTTCACAGTGACAAATATTTTACAAACGTTATCTACCATTACTAAATTGTTTCTTGTTTGCTTTACCTTAGCATTGATGTCGATTGTAGTACTTATTATGATAGAAAGCCGCAAGGTCTACTTAAATTTCATAGTTGAGTAAACATAAGAAAATCGCAAAGGAAGATTTCCTATTTTCTATTACATAACTACGGATGCGTCGGTGATATTCAGGGAAACGTAGCTGTTTTTAAACCACGCCGTTTCACAGCTTACGCCTGACGTTACACGTATATGCAGACCGCACTGCTAGAATGTACGACCGGCTGTCAAATACCTTGCACTCAGGCGAAGGTTTAAATTACCTGGTGTGCAATGGCGACATATCAATCCTTTTGATCGCGAAATTATTTAGCTATTGGTCCGTGGTTCATAACCATTTGTAATAAGCTGCAATTATAGTGTTGCGAATGCTTTTTTTTTTTTTGCAAACCTGCCCTTGAATCACTGACTTAGTCATTAACGTACAGCCGAAACCGCTGTACTTATGTGGTTGTATTGCACTATTATATATATATATATATTTTTTTTTTTTGCCGTTTGGTAAAGGTATTCACCACGAAAGCACATTTACATATTATCATGTTTGTCCCCGAAAAGGAAAACAAACTGTTATAAATGTTTCCAACTTTATAAACAGCATGAAGTTACCAGCAAAACTAGTAAGCCTACTTTCCTCAAAGTGGATGCAAATTAATCCTGAAGGTTTAAATCGTTTACGTATATCTAGGAATATTGAATCGTAGTACTATTTAAGACATATATACAAAAGAAATATACAAATAATAAGCCAGTATACAAATAAATACACCCATGTCCAGTTTGATTACAATTGGGAAAACATTTCTGAGATGTCATTCTATCATAAATATAAAAATTGGCAGCATATTTCAAAATTACGAAAGGGTGAATAAACAAACTACTCAAAAGTAAAATTAACTAACCTTTAGAATATGCGTACCGAGATTAATGAGCTTCGGAAAAATATTTCCCCAAGTATGTCATATTACGCAGAAAATATGACATGGTTGCCATTATAAAATTGTAAGCACGAGGTATACGAAATACAGTGAAGTCAAGTCAGCTATGTAAAATTAAATGCTAAAAATACTAAGATGGCCGCCGTTTTAAAGAAAATATGAACCCAAGATGAACAAAATACACAAAAGTATAGTCAGTTTTGTATGTAGTGAAAATTTTTTTGTTCCAAATTGCTGTGCTAAAATTACGTACATAGTCACCATTTTTAAAATATGAACACAGAATGAACGAAATACATAAGATTCAAGTCAGCTTTGTGTGTAGTATATGTGTACCAAGTTTGATAAAATTCTGATAAGTATTTCCTGGGAAATATGTAATGCTATTTAAAAAAGTCAAAATGTCCTCCATTTTGAAAATAATATAAACACAGTATGTACTAAATATACAAAGCCAAGTCAGAATTGAATGCTGTATATGTGTACCAAGTTTTATGAAATTTTAAAATTCGGTTCCTCAGATATCTAGAAATGTGGAAATTGGCCGCCATTTTGAAAAAAATGAAAAGGCCGTAAACGAAATACACAAAAGTTAAGCCAGGTAGCTAAGTATTATGTGTGTACAAGGTTTGATGAATTTCGGTCCACTGGTTCTAACGTTTTAGAGGGGGGGGGGGGAGGAGGAAGACGGACACACACGAACACACACACACACACACGCATGTAGGGCCTACAAACGTGTAACGTAGGCCTTCCTATCTTCTTCACCCGATTGCGATGAAACTCAGTGAGTTGTGCGTAAGCCCGCCAAGGTTTCTGACAAAGTATTTATATCTTGGCGGCGGTGACGGGAGGGCGGCGATCACGACAGGGGGAATAACAGGGTACCCAAAAATACGCGAAAAAAATTTATTTTCAAAATGTTTCTAAAAAGTTTATTAATGACCACGGACATCATTTTGCAAAATTTTTTTTAACTGTGGTTTTATCTTTAAGAAATAAAAAGTCATATGATTAATCACTTTTAATTTAATACAGTGTAAGTTTTAATACAAATGTGAAAATTTTAACGTGCTGAAAAATTTTATGAAAAACTTTTATAATACTTTTATTTTTCGGAAATTAAGTAGAGTACTCATACTGAATATACTATCGCATTAAATTGAAAGTAAAGGAAACAAAGCCTATGGCAACAGTTAGTCCTAAATATTATATTTAAATAATATTTTCAAATTGTAAACTGTGTTTTAGAGTTTTACTGAATAGTATACAACTGGACTGTAATTCGTAATGCTCTTAACTTGAATGTTTAGCCAGTGTAAACATGAATTCCAGGATATTTTTTTTAAGATTAACCGTAAGAGGATGGTAAATGGAAAAGCGTTTTTGAGTTGTCATCTATAGCACATTAACCGATCATCTATCGTATTTCTAATATCATTTAAATAAAAAATTAATAAAATAACGCAGGTTTTTCGGCATAGTTTTTTTTTAATCTCTGAAGATGTACAAAAGTCTCAAATGTGTTTTATCCATAATACATACTTAAATGTCTGCATTATTCACAACAATTTATTTTAGATATTTCTTTTTTATTTTGAATTCTGCAGAAAAAGTTAAAATAACTAAGCAGGATCACTAGTCAAATGACAAATTTGTTGAAACTACACAGGCATTGAACTTCGGTCAAATTCGCTCGTTATGAGACTATGAATTCGTTTAAATATTTTACAACTCATGCAATTATTACTTGTGATATTTTTTGATTAGGATTGTATTTACAGAGAAACAGTTTTGGTACAGTCAACCGTAAATATTTTTTTTATAGCGAAACAGAGTAAATGTTGAATAAACCGAATGTATGGTTGCCTGGTTGATATTGATCCCTAACAGGAGGGTTTAGTTCTGGTAAACATACAATTTGTTTGAACATCAAAAACCAATGTTCCACGTGTTTCATAGATTTTTCGGTCAATATAAATTTTGCTGGATAAGATACATATTTGTTTCGCCATATATAAACTTATATATAAAATATATGACTGTAGCAAACCTATTTTTGTAGTCCCCGGGCTGCTCCTACTGTCTGTGGCATTATTCAACTAATATTTAGTTAATTTTTACTTCTGATTCCGAAGGGTCCAATATTTGTCATATTACCCTAGCAATCTCAAAATTATCCTATCAACTTTGAGAAAATACTGTCTTAGTTCAGGGTATATTAGTTATGTAAGTAACAGCAATCTAGTTGAAATGTCTGTACTACTTTCAAAGTCCTTAAAACAATATATCCTGCAGGAGAAAGAATGTTTTTTATAGTAGGAATAATGTTCTTTTTGATTTCTACGGAACAAGATTGCTGTTGCAACAATTTTAAAAGTACCGACAAAACAAAGCTTAATTGACTAACAAATAAATATTTTACTATATCCGTAAAAAAACAAACAGACTGGTTTGATGTAACAAAAAGGACTTAAAATAACTCAGATTCTCAGAAAACATGCTCGCAAATAAAACTGCCAAAAAAGAAATCTAAGGCAAGGAAGAGAGGCCAAGTAAATGTCAAAATCAAACGAACGCGTCAAACCTCTGAAGGAGAAAGGAAAGCCAGATCAGAAAGAATGAAACAATACTGGGCAAAAAGAAAGGCAGAGAACTTTAAAATGTGATTGATCTAACGTACACCAGCGTCGGGTGAAACGAAAGAAGAAGTTCGTCGGTACATTCTAAGAAACTAACTTTTTACAATGTTAAAAATATACCGTGTTTGAGGTAATCATTTTTCTATACGCACGAGTCCCCCAGTTGACACTGCCAAAGATAATTCAAGTTCGTTAAGAGTGCGTGGCAGATAAATAAACACTGAAAACGTCAATTGATTTCTACCTTTTTTTCGAAGCCGATACGGATAAAATACTCAATGACAATCAAAGTTAACGATATTTGCCAAATTTATGGGTATATATTTTTCCAGAATTACAAATTCGTTACGCGTGATCTCTTCCGCCGCAGTTAAATGCACGAGGTTCCAGCGTCAGAGATTGTGCCTCAGAAGTTCGTAACACTGGAAGTAATTTTGTTCAAAACGTTTGCTAAAACTATTGTCTAGGATTGCTATTGTTTAACTTTCGCAAATTGACTTCAAGAAACGTACAGTTATAGATTAATGCTTTTAGCGTTGAATTATGTACCAGGTGTACCGCAATTTTCATCACCATGTTTTATTTTTATATTTTTACCAGTTATGTTTTTCGTGTTTTAGACACAAATTGTGACAAATTTTTCTCTTATAAATTGTTTTTTATTTCGCATAGTTTTTGCGCAATGACTCGTTAAAGCCAAACTTTCCTTTTTTACGTTTTAAAGACATTATAACCAACTCACTTACCAAACTGAAAAAAAAAATCACAGTGAATAACGATGTTATAGGCTACAAACTCAGCTATGTTAAACCACAAAAAAAATTACTTGCATTAACAAAAATATATTAAATTTAAAAAAATCTTTTAAATTTCAACATTTTAATTTAAATACAAAAAATAATATTATTTGTTTTTATGTACCTGACGTAGTCTACGACGTCTTTATCCACTGTGAATTTTCTATGATTGGTATGTCAATTGGTTTTAGTGTAGTCCTCAAAACGGAAACGTGAAAATTTTGACTTTAACAAGCCATTACGCGAAAACTATGAGAGATAAAACATTTTCGTAAGAGCCAAATTTAGTCACATTTAGTGTCTAAAATAAGAATAAGTATCTGGTACAAATATAAAATAGAAACAGGGTAATGAAGAATGATGTATGCCGCACCCTTAAGGGCACATCTGCGGTTCTGCTTCAAAGTCAGTGATTGAATGTGTTTCTCTCTCCGGTGTCTTGGGGTTCTATCCGCAAGTGACCGGAGTGTAGTGTCCTTCCTGTGGTTGACACAGTCAAATGACAGACATCACATCACAAAGAGCAAAGAAATACTGCCAATAACCGTGAAGCACAGCTGTAGATATGCATGTAAGGCTCTGATACAAATCGGGGAAAATTTTTTTTCACCATAAGTTCACCGCCCTACTAATAGATTGTCTTATATATTAGTTGTAAAAATATTTATCATATTGTTACTTTACCTGCGATGATATTACAGTTCGGTACCTGATTTATCTCCCTAATATTAAATTTTTAGTTTGTCTTGTTAAATTAATAATCATCAGTTTTCATTAAACTAATTTTGTACTTTAGAGTTTTATTTATAGTAGTTATGGTTTAATTTATGTTGATCACCATTATATAGACGTGGTTAAGTGTAAGAGAAGGCGGAAGCAACAAAGCCATTAAGTAAACAAAGAAATATATATATATATATATATATATATATATATATATATATATATATATATAAATGAAAGCTGACTGATTGACTGATTGACTGACTGACTGACATATCAAACTGCAGCCCAAACCACTGGACCTAGAATCGTGAAATTTTTTGTGAGGGTTCCCATCAGGTCGTAGGCGAGCACTAAGAAGGGATTTTTCGAAATTCCACCTCTAAGGGGGTGAAAAGGGGTGAAATGTGTTTCCGAAGAAACGTCGATAGAGCTCGAACCCAACGGCCAATCATGGTGATTTTTACATTAATAGGACACTCGTAAAACAGCATATTAGCTAATTTAAGGATTTTTCGAAGACCAACTTTTAAGGGGCTGAAAAGACCTTAAATGTGTTTCCAATCAACTATCGATATCTATGTAACCCTTCGGGATAGAGAGTTGATATTCACTTCAAAATGTTGCTTAGGTAAATACCCAAAAAGTAGTTTTAGGTTTTTTTAAAATTCGATCCCCAGGCAGTAAAAAGGGGCGAAATGGGTTTTTAATGAATCATCTATATCTTTGAAACACAATTGGCCATCGTCGTGATTTTAACTTTAATTGGTTACTTTTACAAATGTCTTTGACAGGACTCAAAGACGTTTCGAAATTCTTTATTTAAAGGGGTGGAAATACGTAAAATGTGTTTTCGATTATCCTTCCATATCTATCGAATCAATCGAGATATCAAAGTGCTCTTTGCTTTAAATTGGTGCTTTTGTAAATATCTCAAGTATCATTTAAAATATATTTTCTGAATTCGGCCCTAAACTGGTTAAAAATGGGTAATATGAGTTTTCGACTCACATTCGATACATATCGATCCCATAGTTTTTTTTATATAGCGACGTGATTTTTGTTTAGGATTGATGCTTACTCAAATACCTAAAAAGTAATTTCAGGAATGATCGAAATTCGCCACATAAGGACGTGAAAAGGGGTGAAAAGTGGTGAAAAGCGTTTTCAATTAATCGTCCATATATCTTGAACCCACGAACGTCCACGAGATACCAATAAAGTATTCTAAAACATGATTCAAGGGTTTTTCGAAATTTACTCTCTTAAGTGGTGAAAAGACCTTGAACGTGTTTTAAATAAATCCTCGATATCTATCGAACCCGTCGAGATATACAATTAATTTTTGCTTCAGGATGATGATTACAGAAATAATCGCAAAACTGTTTTCAGATTTTTCGAAATTCGATTTATCAATACTGTGCAGGGGTGATATGTTTTTTTTTTTTTTTTTTTTTTTTTTTTTTTTTTTTTTTTTTTTTTTTTTTTTTTTT
>PNEQ01069475.1:25301-71778 GCA_003012365.1 Medauroidea extradentata | reverse complement strand
TATATATATATATATATATATATATTGGTGATCTGATCTGATCGTCCGACTCTGCAGTTAAGTACTCTTGTGATGCTCCCTGCGATATTTGACCGTAGTCCTCTGATTGGCTGCCGCTAAGCAGAGCGTGCAATTTGCATGTTTGCTGTACATAGTAATCAAAAATATCTACAATTAATATTCCAGTCTGTGACTTTGATTACAAGTCGTTAAATTTTATGAACCGGCTTCTGTGGAGTGAAATTGTCTGGATGGACTTTAATTCAGGATTTGTCATGCGAAATATTTGACTTACTTGGTATTGTAACTTGGAACAAACTTAATGCTTTATTTGTTGGACAATTATATTATACTTTTGTCTAAAATTGTCATGCCCTGTTGTGTCAAAATCTGCGTTTCGGATCAGTTGGTCTATTGCAAATGAACAAAAGTTACTATGAATTTACAGAGTATTGACTTGTGAATGCCTAAGTTGAGCGGCACTTGGTTTTCACTGACTCCACCCTTGACTTGAATGTTCTAATTTTGTGTTGAAGTTATCTGGTTTGAAACTAGAGGCAACCTTTGATTAACTTACACTTTGTAACGTCTTCTGGTAAGGCCTGTTTGTGGCACAGAAGGCGTTACACTGGATAAAGTGAGCACTCGAAAGAGCCCTTATAAGTTTGTATTTCCAAACAATTTGTGTCTTTCCGCGCGTAACGGCTAAGGACGGGACGGGAAATTTATAACCTCCTTGGACACATCACTTAATGTTTGCGCGTTTAAGATAAATTGTGGCGTTTGTTGTAACGTTTACGGTTTGATAAAATGTTTATAAATTATATAAAACACCAATATGCCTAACTAAGTTGATTTTATCGCAGGTTTGTTGCATTTAAATAGGAATATACACGGAACTACATGTGGCAATTCGCTGCCAACCATACAAGTAGTAATGTACCTATCGATAATGTTAAATTATATACAGTAATGGCTAGTGATTTTTTTTCTTTCAAATGTTAAATCTTTAGTGTTCACTTTATCTCGAACGACCTATAAAAGTTTTTGTTACTCTGGATGGGAGGATTTTTCCTCAGAAACATTGAAGTGCGAAATTTTTTTTTCCATACATATACTTAACTTGACGTTAATGTACTAAAATTTAATATAATTTATATAGGTCATGATTGTTCGACAACTCCGCTACTACTACAATATCATATGTACAGGACCTGCTCGGATATACTTCTCTCTCTCTCCCTCCCACTCTCTCTCTCTCTCTATCAAGCCTAGTTTACACCAACGATGACATTGCTGTAAAAACACGTGTTTTTAACAATGTTATTAACAATGTTGTAAAAATGCTTGAAATTTATTGACATCATGTTATTAACATTGTTGCCAACATTCTGTTATTAACTTTGTTAATGTTTATAAAAATGTTAATAACATACATTTTGTTGAAAACATTTGCTAGCAGCAAAAGTTATAAATTTTTTAAACATTTGAATAATTTTGTCGCCAACATTGTTGATAACGTTACTTTCCCGACCCATTTTAGGGCGGTCTAGATAAAAGGATGTTACTAGCAATGTTATCAGCAATGTTGAAGGTATTTTTGTCATCAACAATGTTATTTGCTTCTGTTCTTCGTTCTTACAACTTTGCTAGTAACATTGGTGTTTTCAGCATTGTTAATAACACATTTACAATCAACATTGCTATAAAATAGTGCATCACAGCTTAGAATTGGATGATAACATTTTTGTAACTAACATTTTGTAATTACCATTCTTACTGTTATTTGTTCGGTGTAAACTGGGCTTAATGTCTGTACTGTGACTATGCTGTTGAAAAGTCATAGGCTGGGGGCCTCAGAGCTAAGTTTCGTTAAATGCTCGGCGTAATTTATTTTGTGAACACAGCCTGCTGAAAAAAAAAATAATGTTCTTAACTTGCGGAACTTCGCAGTTCCCTCCGGAGGGTTAACGATCGAGCAGGGCAACCGTTCGCTTCTACCAGCTTTTAAATTCTCCGGAACAAGAGCGTAACGAAACTTTCTCGCGCCAGTCGTGACATTTGCTCAAGTTTCCCGGAGGCATTCCCTCGCGAAACATTTACCGTGGAATTATTTTATTCTTCTCGGGTTACAGTTCGCAACTTTTTATACCTTCTTAAGTAATTTAAAAAACACCGTGTTTCTGACTGATGTGAACTTACTCTTGCTGTTTCTTTGCGATGAAATTACAAGTGTTTAAATTACACGGCTGGTTTCGTTTAGACAAGTGAGATCGAAGATGCAAGAAGATCCTTTCCCTCCAAGAAGTGTCTAGTGTTATTTTTTTTATTATTTTCATTTTTGTCTAAAGATTTCGTTCAAACTGTAGCGTATTAACACTTTCACAGGAAAAACGGGTCTGTGGTGTCCACGAAATGTTTTGTCAATACTGATCTCACCAAAATGTTTTGTAGTGGTTACAAAATGTTTTGTAGTCACGGCGAACTTTATTGCTGATAGCAAAACTTTTTTGTGGTCTCCAAAAAAAAAAAATTGGTAAGGTTCGTAACGACAAAATATTTTGTGGTGACCAATTAGCTTTTTTTTTTTTTTTTTTTTTTTTTCAGTGTAAGAGCCCCAATCACTTGTCAAAATGAATTTTTTCTACTTTAGTTCCCGACTCTAGTAGTTTTAGTAATATTTACATAAATTTAATATATGATAGTAGGAGCGTAGGTATCTACCATACTTTCCACTCTGCACATTATATATAAACCGGTAAAACAAATTATTAAATAATGTGAAAATATAAACTTTATAATAAAAAAGCATACGTATGCCTTAATCGAAAATAACTGTGCAGGCACGTGATATAGATACGTTCCGCATAAAAAAAATGTTGATGTGAACGTTGAAAAGTCTGGTGGTACGGTTAACTAAAAGGATATTTTAGACTCTATGATCGAATATTATACTTGTATTGCTATATTGTTAGTTTGGAGATATGGCTAGCATGGACTGTGATGTGGCGTGTCCTTACTGTGTGATGTGCAGAAGTAAAATTGGCGACTAAAAAACTAATTTCAACTCTTTACAGCCCTGAGAGTTTGAATGTAGAAAAATCCTGAAAATATTTTATGGTTTGCAACGTAACTATCATCTTCAAGTGGAAAATATCTCTATATCTCAACGGGTTCGTCAATTATTGAGGAATTGATAATTTAATTTTTAAAAATTCCATATTTCTTAACCTCGTTGTTAGAATTTCAAAAAAAAAATTCGTTAAATAATACTTTAAACTATTTTATTGGAGTGACATTTAAGTAAAAACTGCGATTATAACCCTTTTAATTCGAAATACATAGACGTTTTATTGAAAACACTTTTCACTACTTTTCGTCACTTTATGATCCGTTAAATATTAAAATTTGTACAAATAATCGCTTTTCAGGCATTTAAGAAAGCATCATTTTTAAGAGAAAAAAATCAGATCTTGCCTATTTGTAGGTACAACTTTTTTATATACCGATGAGTAATCGAAAACATATTTCATGTTTTTTTAAGTAGGCATCATTGTGAGTAAAGATTACTTCGGTATCTTGACTCTAGTTCGATAAATATGGTGGAAAAATCGCAAACACGCTTAACGTCTTTTCATCCCATTAACTTTAAAATTTCCAACAATACCTTCTTAATGCTCGCCTGGTACGTTCTGAGAGAAACCACGCACAAAAAACATTTCACGTATCTATGGCAGGCGTAACTTAATATGTCATCCGTTCAATCAGCCAACGGAGTCTTTCGCGTATACAGATTACACTTTATGATTACTTGTGGTTTTTGGCGGGGGAGGGGGGAGTTGTCGCAAAATTTTATTTGTTTAATTAATTTTTATATTTGTGTGATATACGGTTTGTTTTGTAGACTTACGTAGTGACAATTTTTGTACAGTAATGAAACTTTTCTAGCTTTCATAGTTTGTGTATAATGGCATATTTAATCCCTAATTTGTATAAAATTGTTTAATACAAAGAACCAAAGCCAACAGACATACAGAAACAAAATAGTTCACACTGAAAAACAGTATCAAGGGCTACACCAAGACAAGTAAAAAAACACTGCATTGACATTTTTCGTCTTTAAAAAAAATTGTAGAAAATTGGTAATTTTTTTATTTGAAATTCTGAATTTTTTCAAAAATGCAATCATTTTCAATACTGTTTTTTTTATATAAATTTCTAGACGTAGCACGTAACACTGTTCTTGGCTGGGAAGTATTTCATTTCTCTAAGTCAGTTATCTTTCGTTTCTTGAATAAAACAGTTTTAACTATGAAAGCTAGAAAATTTTAATTACAGTGAAAAATAGTCATAATATATGTGTTTTAAAAAATTATATCTCGTTTAAGTATGAAAATTATTAAAACAAGTGTTACTGACTCTGAATTGCAGACGACAAACTGTGAGTGTGAGAATTGGAAAAAAATTAGTTAAACTAAAGTATTACATTTATATTTGCATTTAAATATTGTTAAAATGGCTAATAACATTAAATGTGGCGCACTTAATTAAATGGGCTGAATAATAAGGTTCCTATCTTCCCGCACTCAGTGTGTGTTGCCGCGAGTGACGTTAAGTTCGTTTTTTTTACTTGCATAGCGTCCATTGCAATATTGTTTTGCTACGAACATAAGGCACACTTCAAATTATGTCGCTAAAATCAATTCTATAAAGTTGGCACTCTTAATAGAAACGCGATTTTAAAGCATTCAGTGTGGCTAAACACGACTTTTATTTTTAGATTGCTGCATGTAGGAAAATACCAATAATATTCTAAATACACAAATATGGAAACAACGGTTGGACTTGAAGACAAATATCCCACAAATAAAATGATATCGTTATCGCTTAAGAGTTTCATAGGAAATACATTCATAGTTAAGCATTGTAGGCGTTGAACCCTTTATAATGCACATTTTGTCAAACGCCACAGAAAATTGTACCTTGACTGCCTTGAAATTATTTCAAATAAATAGATAATGTTTTGTAGGATTGTTTTTATACATGTATTGTACATTACTAATTGTAATTTTTTAAGTGTAATTTTTTCAACAGCTACACCTCTTAAACGTCGAACATACCATTTGGTACCTATACATCTCAACTGAGTAACTTGACAGTAGAGGCGATAATACATTAAATATTCCAATATACGCCACCCTTAGCGCTGCAACGTTTTGTGCTTCACAACACAATCTTAATATAACAAAGTAAACGTCAGTATACATATCTGAGAATAATTTCAGTGTACAGGAATCAAAAGTGTTATAAATAAATTGAATATCTTAATAATATTTTTAGTTAACAAATAGTACAATCAAGATGGCTACCTCTGCATCGCTTCCTTGCAGCGACAATCGATGCCACAGGAAATTGTTCAGTGAAACAAGTTGGGGAATAAACTTTTGATTATTTTGGTGGTCCAAATAGAAATATTTTAGAGTGTTTAAAAAGAAAACCAAATTGGCAGTCGCCTCAATATAATGAGCGAGCAGGCAAAATTCGCCGTAAAACGTCCGCGTATTTAAAAAAAAAACTTGAAATTTAAACGGGCATTTGATTAATTTTTGTGAAAACGGAGACTTTTGAATAAAATCATGTAAATGTTGAAAATAATTGGAAAATTATCCGTAATATTTTCGTTGCATTTACGCAAGGGAAATGTTAATTTCGTGGAGCCAAATACGTTTGCTGAATGGGTGAGGGGTGATACCCATAACATGTTGTTTAGTGCCTTAGTTTCAGAATGGCATCTTCTTCGCGATCCCAATTTTTTCAAGTCTATATTACCGTATGTAACTATTCTGCCATGAAACTGAATATCTATAATCCACAAATAAGTCATTTGCTTTAAGGTTGTTAAGTGGGGAATAATCGTAATTTTATATTCGTATGAAATAGTGTTCGTTTGTAGATGTTCTTACAAAAAAAAATTAACTCAACCAGTGTTCCCATAATTGCACTTCAGAGTCCAAATTTGCACGTTTTTAGTTCTTATAAACCGCAAATACCAGAGAACGTAATTAAATGAAAAAAATTAACACTTAAACTACATGTCACAGGCTTGATATGTTTTAAAATTCATTACAAGATATACTGAATATAAAAAAAATTCAGAAATTTATTTTTTCCCCCATTTTTTAGATTTTTTTAAAATACAAAAATACTTTGTAATTGATTTTAAAACATGTCAAGTAGTGGCCCGTGAGATATAGTTTCAGTGTGAAGTTTTTCATTTCATCATGTTCATAGCTTATTGCGGCTTATAAGAGCTAAAAAATTGAAAATTTTTGACACTGAAGTGTCATTATGGGAAAATAGGCTGAGCTAAGCTTGTTAAAGTCATATTTTGCATATTTCCGTTTTGAAGGACTACACTAAAACAAACTGATATACCAAACTCAAAAAACCACAGTGGATAAAGACATTACAGGCTACAATATCATGCTCATAAAAATTATTTGTATTTTTAAAAAATGCTGAAACTGAAAATAAAATTTTTAAAAATTCAATATATATTTTTTTAATACAAACAATTTTTATTCTTTATTTTTGTGAGCATGACATTGTAGCCGGCAATGTCTTTATCCATTGTGATTTTTTTAGTTTGGTGTATAAGTTGGTTTTAGTGTAGTCCTTACAACGGAAACATGCAAAATATGACTTTAACATACTATTACGCGAAAACTATGAGAGATAAAAAAAATTTCATAAGTGCCAAATTTAGTCACATTTTGTGTCTAAAATAAGAAAAAAAATATCTGGTACATATAAAATAAAAAATGGTGATGAAAATTGCGATAGACCACGCCCTTTAAGCAGAGAGACCACGTAGCTTTATAAACGTTTTGCACAAAATTTCCCCGTTGACTGCCAGCAACTTTGCTAGCACGAAACTGTACGTATAACGGTTGATACAGTCATACACACGTCGTGCACTCAAAGAACAACAATGAACCAACCTACAAATGAGTTAAGCCTCATAAAAGACACAAACGTGTTTCTAGTCTTATATTGGCGTATCTAATCTGTTCTTAGACAGAATTGAGCGCTGTTCGTGTTAATGTAGGCAGAAAAATGTAACATCAGCGATGCTACCTGCCTAGCCAAAAATTGCACTCTTAAGCTATTAGGAATTTCATTGGAACAATTTTTGGTAAAATAGACGAAAATTTCACTAACCTTACTTTAAGAAACGCTGATTTTAGTGATAATTGACCTTCGTTTAAAGGAAATAGTGATTTGACATCACCACAATTATTTTGTTCTGAATGCGTATCGACGTTTTTCGTCTTTTTTTCTGAGTTACTGTCTCCAGTTCATTTTCCACTAAATTATGTTGAATATTTAAATACTCATATTTACTGTACGACTGATTTTTACGATATGAGCAATGTCTTATTTATTATCTTCTATCAATGGGCTACGAGTAAAAAACAAGCTAAACATTTAAGAATAAAGAAAAAAATCATGATAAAGACGAAAAGCCAAGATCTTTATCTGTGTACTAGAAAAGTAGTAGATGCTAAAATTTTTATAAATATTTAATGTTGGTACTCAATCCTGTTTAAGGCAAAAAAAAAAAATTCGTCATTTTCTGAGGATCTCAAACCTACTGCAAAATATTCATATGGTTATAGCAAACATAATAAAGTTTAACAAAACATGTAAGCTTCAAAACTAAACAGAAGCGTAAATCGTTCTTGTTTTCATAAATAACAAACTATTTGACAGTATTTGGGAGTTTTTAACGCTAAGCAACTCGTACGTAAGAAAACCTGCTAATATGTTAAATTACGTGTTTTTTTATATGGACGAAAGCACATTACAGACGGCACTACTCCTACTGCCAAACGTAATATTGGGAACAGAAATCGGCCTTTGCTATACACTCGTGTGTGACATTAGTTTATTAGCGGTAAAGCAAGCTATTTTAAGGCCATTCCTAGTTAGTTTTTTCAGCCTATTTGTATAAGCGGCTAGACAGAGTTAAGTTACAACGTCTAAGTCCATTTTATCATATTTCTTATTAATTCTTTGTATCAATTATTTTCGACCTCTGATAACAACACCACTGTAAAAAATTTCATCACACCGCGACTTTTAATTTGTTGAGAAGCTCTCTTTCTCTCTCTTTTTCTCTCTCTCTTTCTCTCTCTCACAAAAACACACACATATACATACATACATACACACACAAACACAATTTTCAATTTCAACAGACGGTTGACAGTTTTAAACCGTTCATTTATTCATATTCCGAAAATAATACATTATCTTGATTTGCGCATTGACTTGTCTTAACAGAGACAGTTACTCTAATTCGTTGGTGTTGTTACATTTTCCCGCCTTTAAGACAGGGTCCTTATTTATGCTATTTTAGTAAGTTTAATTTTTAAATCCTGAAAGGGAGCAGATATTACAAAACCGTTACATAGAAATGTTGAAATTTGTTTGTACTATGCAGACTAATTTTTTTCGAAGCAAAAGTTTGTATGATTTTGGCCAGTTGTTGACTTTAAGAATTTAATTAAGTTGACAACCAGCCATACTTGTGTAAACTTATACTTTGAAAATAAACTAGGCTACTTAGTACAAACAATTTCCAACATTTCTATGTAACGGTTTTGTGATATCTGCTCCCTTTCAAGATTTTAAAAAATTAAATTTGCAAAAAACAGCGTAAATTTGATTCCATTGTCTTAAGGCTCGGTTTCAGTCGCCATATTGAATTTTTATATTTTTTGTTTTTTTTTTTTTAGAATTGTGAGATGAAAATATTTAAAATCGGCGACTATACCTCAAATTCTATTTATCTTGAGCTACAATACAAACATGGCAATAGAGCTAGTAATGTATAGTCAGGTCGCAATTTGTCGGGAAAATTATTAATAAAAAAATTTGCCACACAGATTGCAGCGTAATTATAAGTTAACAGTTAAATCGTGAGGTCCGTACTGTAGCGAAATGTAAATAGAATTTGAGGTATAATCGCATATTTGACATTTTTCTTCTCAGAATTCCAAAAAAGTAAAAAATATTAAAACTCGATATGGCGACTGAAATCGAGCCTTAAGACCATACGCCCAAGTTTCTACTGTCTTCACGATTGTTATTTTTAAAGCCGGGAACTAGAGCAGACATAGGATGTTAGTATGGCAGTTTTCTTGGAACGTTTTACGCCATGTTCGCTAATTTTTCAATTCATTAAAAAATATGATTTCTGCTAATTATATAATTTAACTACATTTGTGTTAATATACTCATTTGTAAAAACCTGTAATTTCTTATCGTTAAAAAATTAGATATCACAGAAAAAATATTATCAACAAAACTGCCAAACCGATCTGTTATATCTGCTGTCGTATAGGCTTAAAAAAAACATTTATCGCAAAAATTGGAAATAGTAGCGCACGGCCCAAATATTACTTGCATGCAGTTTGTCGAAAAAATGGCCGAAGAATGAATTACACTGTAACAAATGTGAATACGAATTGAGTGAATTCTACTCTTCTTATGAAATAAATGCTTTCTTTATTGCAAATTGTTTTCCGTTTTCGCCATTCGATGGCAACACGTTATTAAACATTATGTGGCCGGTTTTCAGTACACGCTAATTAGTTAACTACACTAGACCCAGGTAATTTTCCAATTACACTGATATTATTTAACCCACAAATACACACAGTCAGTTTTTGCATAGCAATGCAGAGTTATGGAAGGCTGAAAGCGGATTTCATACATTAGCCTTTTCCGGGTAGTATGATAATGAACTCAGGTAATGTATTTATGTAGAATAGCCATGATTGAGGTAATCGTATTCCTAACTCTAAATTGTAATATTGAGTAGAACAGTTTATTTCGTTAAATACATTAATGTGCGTGAGATTGCGTTGCGGGAGTCAAATCATGTGTTTTAGCTGCCATCTTTACAAACAAAAAATCCAGAATGTATATCTATGCTAAATTAACATATTGTAATATTATACTCTTATAAATTTGTGTATTTCGAAAATATATCATGTGCCTATTTACAGACACAATATTTGTAAATATATTGTAACATATTCACTGGTTATTTACCATATGTGTGTTTATATACATAAATATTTACTGAAAACTTTATTTTACCAAAGTGGTACGTCTTCTTTCTTGTTTATGATAAGATAACTTCAGTAAGTAACTATTTTAATGTTAGACAATGTTTGAATATTAAAACGAAGGTACATTGCATTGATCGTGTAGTGTAACCATGCTAAGAACGTATAGTTAACATTAAACAAATGTGAATACATTTGCTTCCTTCCTTTACAAAATAGCTTCGTTAAAAAGCATAACAAAGCCCTCATATACTGAAAACATCTTCATAATAATACATGTATGTTTAATAAAATTTATTTTTGAAATCGTTGTTGGGAATAAAAAAATTAAAATACTGTGTTAAAAGTAACGTTTTAATAAAAACAACAACTGTACACTTATACAAACATTTCAGATGTAGACATTACCCAACAATCCAGATTCAACGTTTCCTTTTCGGGCATAAGTAAAGGTTGTCTCCTCAGTTTCAAGAAAACATCACAACTACCATCGCTTCAATAGGGGCTCAGTATATTAAACGGTGGTAGCGGTGAAGTTCACAAACTGTCTTAATCAATTATCTTCGATACTTTCAATTGAAGGTAACATTTTTAAATCACAACATACAAAATGCATTATACATTGCGTGTTCCGTAACATATAGTAATATTTGTCGACTTATTTAACATTTTGGCATTCTGGTTTTCCAAAACAGACAGAATTGATACGACATATCGTTCGATTGCATACAACATACAAAATGTCAGTTTAAAATGAAAAGATTCAGACATATAATGTGCTCTGGAATCAGTGAGTGTGAAGCAAGGGTTACGATTTGCAAATACTGTGCTTGATATGTGCATTCTTATAACTGTTAAACATATAGATTGATGTCTTGCTGGCTATATCGGTTATGACCTAGAAATAGACGTCGTTTTATTTATTGCACTATGGCTAGTGTAGCATTACTGAAGGTAAAATTTTTTAAGAATGCCATAATAAAAACGCTATAAAAACAATAATACGAAAGTTCTCTATTTTTGTCAATGATACTGCTCTACAAATTTCTGCTGAAGCTGGCTATTAAATAAGATTTATCTGTTACCTGCAGTTATTTTCAGAATTTTTTTATATTTCATAATGTCAAAAGCAATTGTATGAAGTTTTTAATAGAACCGTTCGATTTTCTGGATTTAGTTATATACGGTTTCCTGCTGTCAATGTTGCTTCTGTTCTAGTATACCAGTACTGTAATGGAAAACAAAATAATATGAAGGATGGAAAATATTAATTTGAGGAGATATTTTTACAGCAGATCGATAAAGTTGTTGAATCGTACACTAAAAAAAGAGTATAGTTGTAGGTACCATACTTTTGTTAAAATAGGGACAACAAAACAGTTTGGTTGCTGGTACTACTCTGGACAGTTCCTTCAACAAAATGTTTTGTAGTAGTTACCATTTGGTTTGTAAAAGCAACTAGGCTGTTTGTTTCTTCTACAAGACAGATTGTTGAAGGAAGTGTCCAGAGTAGTACCAACAACCAAATTGTTTTGTTGTCCCCATTTTAACAATAAAATATCAACTATACTCTTTTTTCAGTGTATAATTTCAGAAGACGCAATAAAAAACACTCACGCAACAAAAATTACCCTACATCACGTTGAAGTTTTACATTCTCCATTTCCCCTGAAGTGTACAAATTATGCTGAATAAACTTGTATTCTCACTGGGAAGCGTACTGACAATGTGAAAGACCTTGCAAATACAAATTAAGATTTTTTTTGTAAATTATAAATATACAAATAGTGTTAGAAAAGGAGCGATAAACTATTCACACGTAAAAAAAAATTATAATTAAAATTGTAAGAGGTCACAAGTTAAAAATCTTCAGCATTCTCGCTAAGACAATATATCTTACAAAATCTGCCACTTGTCTTCTAATCGAGCCACAAAAGAACTGCGTTACTTAGAAGAAAGGTACATTACATGTAGTTCACTGTTTACTTTTTTTGTTTTATTTCCGTAAAATGAGGCTAGAATATCCCAGGTTCGGTGATATTGCGGCAGCCTACATTTTTATATAGTTTGTGCTATCGACCACAGAGTGCTCTTTAACTAGCACGTTCAAAATACAATACTAGCGAGCAATAAAGTAGAATTATATACTTCGCTAATTTATATTAATTACGGCTGCCGAAATTTCGTCTCAGAGTAATCTAACTGCGTTTTACGGTATCCCGTCTACCCTGAATTTTACATCCTAGAGTAAATGATTTCTACTGTATTATACAACATTACCATTCACCTGTGAAAGTAACTGACAAAAAAGTGGAAATTAATATATTTTAATAGACTTAATAGTTCAGAAATGAGATTGTGCACCCACACAAAAAGAAAAATGTAGAAAGAAAAAAGTTGTTTATACCATGTACTATCCGCTGCAAAATGTTTATGTTACTTCAAGTCTACACAAGCAAGAGCTCATTGGTTTGTGGAAATGCAGTACGTGAAAATTTTACTACAGACATTCAAAAGTTAATGGAAATATATGCTCCCTCAAAGGGGAGAGGAAAATTCACGAGAAAAAAAAAGTACGTTATTGGGAATTCTCATCTAGGAAACCTTAAACCGTACCATTGGAATGTATTTGACGCGAACATCATCTAGCTAACAAAGTGGCTGTGACCTCGAAGCGTAAAGAGTGGAATTTATACCAACAAAAATCGCTATTCAAGTAAAAATACGTAAGCATAATCAAAACATTTCTCCAAAATAAGAGGAAAACTATGTCTGTATTCGAATTTCGGGCACGTGATTAATCCCACGAGTACGACACTATTCACGACTTGTGTGTCCCGTTTTTTTATAGTCAGATCTCGTATCTTTATCTGCCACGATATGTTGGATATCGTATTATGTTGTATGAAATGTTTATTTTTTGAGCAATAGCGTCCGTAGTGTTTGGAACTACCTCATGCAAATCTTCAGTAGCGTCTTATTCTCAAAGAATTTTCCCCCTTGTGACAGCAACGTGACTTTTATTTTATATATATTTCTGCCTTTCATTACTTTAATCTATTAAACTTTCACTGTGTGAGGTATAACTTACTTAATTAAAGTGGGTTCTATGGACGTAAAGACGAAACATGAATAGTACTTATATAACTTTTATTTTTGAGACGATTTCGACGCGAAAGTGTGTTGTTATTACGAGCTGTATACCAACATTTTGAAGGAAAGATCAAACGAAAAGGTGTTTCGGGTGAATTTATACTCTACTCGTACGTTAATTGATTTGGGAGCTGCTATTATCAAAATGGCGTAGTTTCTGCTATGTACATCGAAATTATTTTTTTTCCACACATTTATAATACAGACACTGTCGTCTTACTAATAAACATATTGCATGTTCCACTGCTCCAGAAATGTTACGTCCAAAGTATCAATCAAATATTTGTTAATAATGATTATTGCTTTTTGTTAGAGTCAATTAAGTTTTGCGACTTTACCATGGATAGGAACACACAGCGCCTGCGAACACTGAGCATAGGCAAAGTGAATTGCTAACTCTACGGCGTGTTGCATAACCGCAGGAGTCCGTCGATTCAACCACATGATCGACAGCCACTCGCAAAAGAAAATGAAGATAACGTACGACAAATTACGAATGAATATATTAACAGAAGCTAGTTGTATTTAAACGTACACGTTCACTCGCCAACTACGAGTGCAGTTGTCGGTAAAATATAAAAAGTAGTTTCAAGCATAAAAAACGAAACTGAAACGTAATTTTTAAATTTCTGGGCACATGCACATTTTATGGCGTACTTCTCTGCTTAACTAACGTAAGTGCCAGACTAGTCATATTACTTAGTTCTCGTTACAGGTTAAAATAAATCGGTATGGGGAGGATACCTAAGGCAGGATATCACATCCTGAGAGTAGGCTTCTGACTTGACGAGCCTTAAGAAAGAAAGGAACTTTTCAGTCATTTGAGAGTATTCAATATCGGAAAATTGTAAATTAGAACCATGTTAGCCAATTTCTTGAACAAAAAATTACCAGTACAGTATTTATCTTATATATATCCTACTCGATATAATTTTAACCAAAATTTACTAATTCCCCTAGTTCACAAAACAATTTCTCAAATATGATCCACATTCTTGCTTTCAAAAATTGTAGGAATTCTTCCTGAAATATATAAAAAATTAAAATATAAACAAAAAAATATATATTGATCCATAGTTAAATAACTTAACTTATGATGAGTTGTCTTTAATATTTAAGTAGCAGTTTGCTGTAGTTAATTATTTTTACATCATATATATTTTAAATTGTTAAATACTATCTGTTTCCATCAATAATTATTTATTTATTTTAAAATCTTGCAGCATTAAATTTTTGTCTCAAATTAATTTATACCAGATGATAAGTTTTCTTACATAATTTACCGCAGCTATAGAAAATAATTTGTCTAGTAGCACTCACACTCAAGCTTTGCTTATGTGAGTGTGATGTCTTCCATTTTATAAAAAGTATTAAAGTGCTGTAATCGGTATACGGAAAATAAATAAAAAAAACATTAAATGAGGTTCTACAATAGGCAAGCAGCTGAATGCAAACAGCAAGAGAAACGGGAGGACGCCGAGCAAGCTCATTGACCAACGGCAATGTCATCCACTTTCCCCACATGCGAAGGAACGGAAGATTTACCACGCCGGGAATCAAACCCAGATATCCTTGACGGGAGGCTACCGCTCTAGCCACTGCGCTACGAAACAGTTATCTTTTTGAAGAAGGATTGCTAAGCTAGCAGCTCAGCCGAGGAAATGTTACCGGAACAGAGGGCGGTATAATGCTAGTACTGCAGAATGTAGGTAGGCTGAATCGACGACGATTAATTTACCGACTGAAGTTTCTCATAGTATCAGTTATAGATATAGAAGCTGTTGTGATCTTTAGTAGTGAGCAATCCTAGCACTCGCCTTGAGATATTTCTGAAAAATACGAAAAATCGTAACTAGAATAGCCGGACGGGGATTCGAACCCGCGTTCTCCTGAGTCGAGTCCAGAATGCTACTACTGTGCCTTCCTCACTCGGTAAGATGTGAAACCATCTCGTCCTAAGCAGTGAGGTATATAAAAGCGAATATTTCTAAGAGTAACGAAACACTGTCATTTGATTACATAGCCTACATCAGATAAAAAATATATAACTAATATTACAAAGAATAGTTGCAAAAACCAACAAAAAAAATGTACGACGTTTTACTGCTCGCCAGATTGCAGGTATTAAAGGCATTGTTTGTACGTTGCTTTGTTTTAAACAGGGTTGGATTTCAACAGTATAATTTCTCCTTCACAATAAAGCGACAGGCGCGATACGTTCACGAAAATTATCGTCATTGTTTCAACGTCTCTCTACAAACATGTTAGACATTTTACACGTACATAGTTCCTTACTACTAAGATGTAACCTTTCGTTTCACTCCAGTTAACACTCACCTTATTTTTCTGCAAATTAAATTATAAATATCCATTCCTGATTAAAAGTGTGAATATACGTTACTCACTGTACGTTAACGTTATAAGATGTTGATGTGTGTAATAATATATGAGATAATTGCATTGGCATTAAATATTACCCAGTTTGCTACCAACCGACTAGTCAAACCAGTGTAAAAATACAAACATATAATACGAGTATTGAATATAAAAATTATATTGAAGTAAAATACTCAGCAATTACTATATAGAATTGTTTGAAATTTCTGCGAATATTAGTGATGAAATGTTCAATCAAAAATATTGCATTTTTTATTTCGATTACAATCCTACAAATTCCATAAGTTTCAGTATTAGTAAAAGTTGATATTTAACTGTATCGAAATACTATGAGACAGTAAAAGTAGTCAACTTTAGTATTGTTATCTCAGTGGTTTATAGGTCCTGAGGTAAATAATATAGTTCGGTGAAAGTAAATACATAATTTCTTCTCGAAAACTAACTCATTCTCGAGTAATTTCGATACAGATGCAATATTAGAGTTATACATTAACATTAAGTTACAACAAGTAGGACATAACGACGTGCGATTCTAGTCATATTTATCTGTTGTCAAACTCTTCCAGAAAATCTAAGAGCAGTTCTGTGTTTTTTATATTTGAACCTGTGTTTACTAAGTCATTTTAGCAGTTATGAATTTGTGAAGTTCAAAAAGCAGTTAGTTCTTACGAAATCTCTCAATACCATTGTAGAAACAAGAAAAAGTAATAAATAGATGCAAACGAATTTTCATGGACAGACAATATATCGTATTCGATTCTTGACCATAGATATTCTTACACTAAGGTACAATACTATTGATTAATGATATATTACGACGTATACAAAATATGAGTAACGCGAATTAACAAATTATTGTATAATGGAATTCAAATGTCATGCAAGTGGTCGATATTTCATTTACGAAGATTAAAAAAATATTTAGGGTCTACTAAAAAAGATAACCCGTACGTACATGACATTAACGCGTAATACCACCTGGTTCAACCATTCAACTAGCAAAAATGATGCGCATCGACATCAACAGTAAACTGCAAACAACGTTAAAATCACACGAACTACTAGTAACTGTAAATACCTGGACATTATGTAGAATTTCAGTAATAAAGGTTATTGTTCTACTTTCTGAAATGCTGAAGTCACAATTTGTTGAAGGGTGTATGTATTTTGTATTCATTTTTTTTCGAAACATTACCACTGTACCTATCTACCAGAACGGAAGCGTCTATAGAGGGTGACATGCACCCCACCGGCGCTAGACTTGTGATACTTGGGTCATGTTTAAGGTAGCACCGTTGCCGTTGTCTGTCTGCAGGGGCACCGGCGCCCACCTGTCCAGGATCTTGGGCCTGAAGAGCTGCGCGAAGGTGGTGCGAAACTGCCGGCTCATCGAGCAGTACAGGATAAAGTTGATGGCCGAGTTGATGAGAGCCAGGATGTCCATCACCTCGCCCAGCCCCACGTAGCAGCTGTTGAAGAAGCGCTCCCCCAGGAACATGCTCAGCAGACCCAGGATGCCCTGCGGGAACTCCGTGATGAGGAATAGAAGCAGCACCGCAAGTAGCATCCTCGTGGTGCGGTCCGTCTGGCGTTCCTTGTCCATCGCTTTCTTCTTCTTCTTTTTCTGGTGTAGCGAGTCTCCGGTTAGCTGCAAGCGCCGTCTCTTTGTCTCCAGCAGTGCGAACACCAACCGCAGGCTGAGCACCGTTAGCGCCACGCACGGGATGATCTTGATGACGACGCTGTACACCCAGAAGTTGAGCTTCTGCAGGCTGACGTCGCCGACGAAGCGCCTGTCGGCCAGCTCGCTCAGCCCCACGTGATAGAGTGTGACGTTGTGGCCGCTGCAGTTGCCGCACGGCAGACCGTTGTCGCCCAGCAGCGAAACCTTCGAGTTGATGTCGAAGGCGAGGTAGAGCGGGATGCAGAGGAAGGGACAGGCGAGGTAGGCGCTCGCGATGGCGGCCGCCGTCGTACGCATGCTGCACCAGTCTCTGTTCTTCTGCGGGTGCGCCACGGCCACGTACCTCCACACGGCCAGTATGACGGTCAGCCAGATGGCGACGGTGTGACACACCTGCGTGAAGTTCGAGTGGAAGAGCACGAAGACGGCCCAGCCGTACGACAGCCGCTGGCGGTACGGCAGGAAGGTGAGGCCGACGAAGGGGATGTACTCGAGCATGACGAGCAGGTCGGCGACGGCGAGACCGGTGAGGATGGAGTTGGTGGGGGAGGACATCTCGCGGCGGGACAGGACAGCGATGTTGAGGGTGTTGGCGACGGAGCCGAACACGCATACGAGGAGGCTGGCGTACACGTGCACAGGCCGGTAAGCCTCGCTGAAGGCGACGAGGCCTTGACCGCAGTAGGGCGGCTCCCGGGTAGGCTCGGCGAGGCTTTCGTTGGACCAAGTGGTGCTGTTGTTCATGGTGGCGGCTGCCTGCAGCTATGCGTGGGAGGCTATCATCGCCGCAATACCTACTGCACAACGTCACACGCTCCGTAAATTGTCAAAAGACTCACATAACTAAGTATAGTACGGAGAGAATGCCAACGTTAACCTAATCGAAGAAAAGTTATTTTACTCGACACACTAAAGTCGTAGGCATAACACGGAAGACGTCAGCCGAAATACCACACTGTCCCCTGAACACCGCATCGCAGATGATATTACATTATGCTCAGAAAATAAGAGAAGAATATTAGTGAAGCAGGCACCACGCGGAGCGTCTAGACGACCGCAGGATAGAGCCGCGTCGCCGGCCGAGCGGAGCGACCGCTGGACGCCGAGTGTGTCGCGATGCTGGGCGTCGGCGTCTCCAACCCTCCGCGCGCATGCGCCCTGGGGCAGCCACTCCAACCCTCTACCCTCTCTCGTTTACATTCCACGCCTGGCTCAACTTCGCTAAGCAAAAAGACTAATTTCCTGCTGACGGAACATGAGGATGGGTAATTTTTTTTTTTGCGGTGGGCAGCTGTGCCGGTGATACTTCACGGTCGAGGACACGAGACCGCAAAGTTGTAAATGAGTACCTCGGAAACAATAAACTTATTGCCCAAAAAACTGCGCTGTGAAACAGATTTAGAAAAAAACTTTAACTCAGCTAACACTTGGCCAAAGTAATGGCTACTTCACTTTCCATGTGGAATAGCACATGATTTCAATTTATCATAAAAGTTCAATCTTGTGACAAATCATAATCTCCCTTACTCTCTCTTTTTCTCTCTTTCTCTCTCTATGTATAATATAATCTCCCTTACTCTCTCTTTCTCTCTCTATGTATTATATATATAATAAATTTTGTTGCTTAGAAAATATTTTTACAAGCCCAAGAGAATATGCGGAAAGTGATTTTAAGAAAACACATTATGTTTATCAACGCACATTATGTTTATCAACGCACATTATGTTTACCATTAAGTACGATGCGTGTGTGTGTAATGGCTGTTCATTTTTAAACTGAGCACTCGACAAAACTTACAATAACCAAAAACCTTTCATTGGGGCCAAAGATGTAGTAAAGTTTTGAGAGTGGAGGAACATTTACACTCGTTTTAGTTACTTGCAAGTTTTCGTGCTGGGCAAAGTAAAAATGCATGCAAAATGACTGAAATCGCATTATCCCGAACAGTTTATACACACACGTGTACAAAGAAGTAAAACGTAAATTCGCGTAGCATATTTGGAACTACTACAAATGAAAACGCACTCTTTGATTCGCTTTAGACTAGTATATTCTCTAAGCAGTACATTCTACTAAAGCCTACACACAAGCCGTGATTACGTCGAAAGACAAACATCGGTAGCTTATTTTTAAATGTATCGTAGGTACTTTCGTTGGTATTTATACTAGCAGTTTGCGAAATTTAAGAGGAAATGAGGGGGAAGAAAAACGGCAATTCATCATTTGTTTATCTAATGTCGTGCACATTTTCGCAGCTTTCTCACTATCATTTGCTAAAATATTACGTAGTTAGTACTCAGCTGAGCAAAATCCCCTCAGAATCTCCCTGTCGACCAGACGAGCAGCATATGAGGGAGTTGGGCCGGGCTATAGATGACACTCCTGGTGCGGATTAAACAATGTTATATTTGTATGAAATAGACGTTACTTGGGAGTCAATTTTCCTCATACGAAAAAAAAAAAAATCTAAGCAAGTTTTCTTAAAATGGCATTTCAAAGTCTAAATTTGCATATTTTTACTTCATACAAAACTTGCAAAACAATTAACATAATTGAATGGAAAAAAAAATCACATCAAAACTACGTGTCATGGTCTACTGCTTGAAGCATATAAAAATCAACAATAAAAATATTTGTATTCGATTTTTTTTAATTTGCTAAATTTTTGTTATTTTTAAAATTTTATAATGGGTTTTTATATGCTTCAAACCGTAGTTCGTGACATGTAGTTTAGAAGGTTTTTTTTTTTTTTTTTCATTTAGTTATGTTTACTGGTTCTCAATTTTGTAAGAAGTAAAAATATGAACATTTTGACTTAGAAATGTCATTATGGGAAAACTGGTTAAGATATATATTTTTTTTAATTAGAGTAAAATGTTCTCTCATGTAAAGTCTATAAAACTAACTCTATTTTATACTAATATAAAATTATTATTATTCCCCACTTGAAAGCCCATAAGAGCCTTACATAGCTGGCGCATGAACTGCGTTGCTAGGAGGAAGTGGCCTTAAGCGCGTGGTCTACATCAATTTTCAACGTCATATTTTTTGTACCAGATTTTTTTTCCCTAATTTGAGACATTAATCGTGACCAAATTTTGTTCTTATGGAATATTTTTATCTCTCATAGTTTTTGCGGAATGACTCGTAAACGTCAGAATTTGCATTTTACGGTTTTATGTTCGACACTTAAACCAACTGACATATCGAACTGAAAATATTTACAGTGAATAACGATGTTGTAGGCTACAACGACTCCTATATAAATAACAAAACAAATATTGTTGTATTGGAAAAAAATTGCTGAAATTTAAAGTTAAAATTTAAAAAATAATTTTTAAAAACCCAAAAATTATTTTTTATTTAGGAGGAGTAGTAGTACCATTGCATATATAAAGTGGTAGAACTACTTTGTTTTTCACTTTAATTTTTTTCAGTTTGATATGTCAAGTTGGCTTAAGTGGCGTGCATAAAACCATAAAATGCAAATTTTTATGTTTACGAGTCTACGTAAAAACTGAGAGATAAAAAAGTTTCGTAAGAGCCAAATTTAGTCACAATTTATGTCTAAAATAAATTTTAAAAATCCGGTACAAAAATAAAAATAAATATATGACGTTGAAAATAATTATGTAGACCTCGCCCTCAATCAAAAGTTAAACCTGATCCAACTTTCTTAGTTACGTGTTTATATCTGTGTGTGATTGTATCCAGTCAGACATGCAAGTTAGATCTTGTGTTTAATAATTATAAGAGCTTATGTGCATTACAACTCAGTCTTAACTATCTTGAAACTACGGGCTAAATAAGGACTACCTACCTCTCCACCCTGTAGTTGTAGAACTTCAACACAGACATAGCTCAGAAACACGTCGTAGAAGAGCAGTAAGAGGTAGACCACGGCCGTAGAAGAACAGGTCTGGACACTCGCCTGGATATTTGGCCCTCTTGTTGTTTGGCTGTAGTTCACCAAGTTACCGAGAATATTGTGTTTTATTGGCTCTGATGTTAGGACGGTCGGACCAAACTCCGCCCACTTCCTTTCCGCTAAGATAAACAATTTATCAAAACGTATTTTTTTATCAATTTATGAAATACTTTCCTCGCTCATATTTTTAAGAAAAGGCTCCAGCAATCTTTATTTACTTTATAAATTTAACAATGGAAATAAGTGAGCGGAGTTTGAGTCCGACCGCCCTAACTGAAGCGCCAATAAAACACAATATTCTCGGTAACTTGACGAACTACAGCCAAACAACAAGGGGGTCAAGCAAAATACATTGTTAGATAGGCGAGTGTCCAGGCCTGTACTTCTACGACCGTGAGGTAGACTAATGGCAGCTGAAGTTAAATAATCACTACCAGTTAAACGATTTCGCATTGTATCATCTTAACCAGTTCCAAGAACTGTATACCATTTGGATGGACGCACGCCGTTTCGGTGGAAATGAAAACCGCCTTCAATGTAATGCACGAGCTCTGACAGTAAATGTTATTTATCAATACAGATAGAAGTATTTTCGACTTAAATTCTGCATTGTAATAGCTTCTTGTAATGTTTCTATCCTGTGACAGTTACAACAATTTTGTAAGAATACATTGTAATCACACGTTGAAACAAGTTTTATTACTTAGAAGTACTTTTTTTTATTTATTTATAAGAATACTGCGACATTTAATTGTGAGAAAATGCTATGTAACCAGAAATAATCTTTTTCTGGGAGTTGTATTTACAGTATGAACCATTCTTGCAATATTATTTAATCACATTAAAATGTGTTACCATATTTATTTTTGTTCAGTGAGAGCAAAATCATTTTTCACTGAGTAAAAGATAATTTGGTAGACTGTAACATTTATTCTTCCGAGACGCGACGAGAAGAATTGAGAAAGGTATTAGGATGTTTAGAGCTTGGAAGTGTCCGCCCCATCCCCTCCTGGAAATGTACCTTGCTCCCAGCTGACGTCATATTTGGGCGGAGTGACGTGGCGATTATGAAAATGCTGATACATTGCTGTTCCGGAACTTCACGATCCTACCTTCCAAGCTGCGGGCTGTGCGCGCCAATTTTTCACAGGCCGTGTAGTGAGCTGTGCGGCGAAAATTGGCGTGGGGCGATAAGCTAGAAAAATTTACCGGGACAAAGTTGAGAAGCGCGTCTTGACATTCGTCACAAGGAAGTTCGCTCAAGTCTAATATACGTTTCTTTTATAATTTAAAAGGTAAAGTTAAGTTTTCTGTTATATGGGTGGATGTTGTCGAAAGCCTGAATTTTATTTTATTTTTAATGATAAATTATTTCACCTCATATGCCACGAAACTACATTCTTAGAGTTATGCTTCCTTACCTGGACCTTGATAGGAATATACCGATTTTTGGAATAAAATATGTAAAAACCAATGAACATGTGTGGCTAGATGACAGCCTTTGCGAATGTTGTAAGCGAGTGTTCGAGTGGAGATGTGTACTCTTTTAATATGCACACTGTCAAGAAATATATTTGCTCACAAATTCATTAAAAAACATTTTATTTGATTGCCATTGTATTTACTTTAAAACATCTGTGTTTGCATATAAATATATCCAGTGTCTATTTATGTCTCACGCATTCGCCTCTCTTGCATTTGGATGTCATCATACGACTTCGCGGCCTCATTAAAGGCCCCTGGCAAGGGTTACTGCCCGACGTAAATCACGCCGTAAATATATTTTCTAATTTGTACCTCTAATTCAGGAGGACTGGTAACAGGGATTTCAGAATGTGTAAGAGGAAGACTTACAGAAACCAACATGGCTCAGTTCTTACCCTTCCACTTTGTCAAAAATTCTAATTTAGCATCTTTAATGAGTGAAGGGATTTGGTCGGAACTTAAAGAAAGGGCACAACAACTCAAATTCCCAAGGATAGGGGAGGAGGGTGAACAAACTAAATTATTGCTGTTCTAATTTCCATCTTTAAGTATACACAATTGTCACCATCTTAGACAATAGAGTTTTGATTTCAAACAATTATTTTTAATTATATACTATACTACTAAAACAAATAGCATGTGAACTTACTGTATGTAGACAGGTAGATTGTTTAAGGATTGTTCCTGCTTCAAGGATTCAGAAATGGGAGAGAGTCAGTATGCCATTGCCAAACCCCTTGTCTTTGCGCCCCAGCTTAAAAGAAGATTTTTTTTTCACCGTTGAGGGCGGAAGGGTATCAGTAGAGCCAATTATTGTTGGGGGAAAGAATTTTGCACCAGCTTGTTTGAATGTCTTTACGTACACGTCTGCAGCTCAACTTCATTGCTATTTACAGAGTGTTTTTGTGCAGAGTCGTTATTCATTTGACTGTGCCAATCAGTACGCGGATAACTGCCACACATCACGTCTGTTATTTGCGGGTTTAACCTCCAGACGCTGGCTGTTACGGCGTCCAATCACTGGCCACAAAGCAGAGATGCAGGTGCACACGTAAGACACTAAAACAAAGTGATGCAAAAATCTTTTCGCGAAATGTCCTGTCTCTAACAATAAGGTTACTACATCACTACACGTCTGTGATTTGCCGGTAGAACACCAAGACTCTGTTAGAAACATTGAATCACTGGCCACGAATCGGAGCTGCAACAACCTATGCAAGTCATTGAAACAAGTTGGTAGAATTATATTCACCAATAACAGAAGCTCTAGATATGAGCATGGAACAGCGCTAGAATGAATGTGTGGGGAAAGGAAATTCCCAGAAAAAAGTACCTGAATCAGTAACACACTGAAAGAAAACTATCGTTGTAGATACCGTAGATGTGATATATAGGAACAACAATCCAGTTTGGTTGTCGGTACCACCTGGACTGTTCGTACAACAACCTGTTCTGAAAAAGTAAAAACGTGTGCTGTACTCGAAAGATCTTTTTCCTCCTACTACACACAGAAAATATTTGCTATACTCACACATATAAGTATACGTTTGTATACGGCGAGACAAATATGTATTTTATCCAACTAAATCTTTGTTGAGGACTTAGTTTGTAGAGCTGCCGCCAAGTAGCAGCATCATGCAGTGATATGAAACTAAAACTTCTATGCGTCCCGCTATACTTTGAATGCCGCGCAGCAGAGAGAAAACATTTATGTTGGTACAATTGTTTATTATTTGCTGTAGCAATGTCTTGTTGTTTGCAGTATGTGCGTACGTTTTCAATACTTTGTACAAAGTTATAAGTCATTTATAAAAGCAAGTAAATACAATGATGAACGTTAAATAGAAGAATTTCATTTATAATAATATTCAACAAAACAATCTTTGTTGACTGAAAATGTTACAAAATGTTTAAATAACAGTTTCAACCCTCTTGATGAGGAAACAAAATTAGCCAAGTCACCATACATATGGTACGTATAACGTTTACGCGGTTGTTTTGTCATATCAAACGACACTGGAAACATTGTGCCACAAAATCGTACAATTTAAAACCACATTTACCGTCGTAAAGCATAATTATAAATTTAAAAGTACCCATTATCTATTTTTTTTTTTTTAGGTTTCAAATATCATTATGAATAAACTATTTCTTAGCATTTAGATAGAATTGGTACGTACTAAAAGTACGTTGGAATACTAAACTACATTGTAATGTTAGAAATCCCTATACTAAAGCGTGCTCATGAATAATTATGTTAAACCGGTATCATGAACATGGCTTAGTTTAAAATAGCTTATGCGACCTGTAGACTTTAAATGGTTACAATTTTAGATAACTAATAATGTTACTTTATTTTGTTTAGCTGGATTATTCGGCCTTCAAGTCTCATTTTCCCAAACAAGCAATTCTCATTTGCTCATTTGGAATCTTGCCGTTTCTATTCTATAATTCCTAAAATTAGTTCTGAATTTACGATGGAGAGATAGCCTGACCGGCCTCTCAGTTTCAAATTGAACTGTAATCTTCACGATGGGAACTCCGGCCGCTTCCTATCCGAGGATAAAATCGTATTAGAAGCGCTCGAAGAGGTTCATTTTTATCCTCCATTAAAGATGCTTAATTAAAGTTAGTACAAAACGCAATAGCTTCCCTGTGTCTTACATCTTCGTCTCTTAAAATGTTCTTATTCTGACAAGAATTAATTAATTTTCATATTTTAGCTGCATTGCAAAGTTGTGTGATATAAATTAAAAATAAAAAGAGCTAATTAAAATGTTCGGTATTTTTTAAGTTAATGTAGAATAAAAGGGCAATCGTTTTAGCTTTTATGCCCAACATTGTGGGCAAATATTTTTTGATTAACTTATTCTTTTACCAGATTATTCATCACTCCAGTAAACACAATTAGTATTTTTTTATTTGTTAACTTCCGGAAACAACATGTCAATGCCTATAAGTGATTATCTCTTTAATTTATGTAATTTAAGTTCTCGTGCCTTCTTAAGTGTGAAAATGGAGAATAGGGTAGATCTACCCTACTTCGTGATGCTAAGATGTCGAACTTCAGTAACAGAAATATGTTAAAAATTTTAATTGTGATCTTTTATTTGGTACATAGGTCACTTATTGCCGAAACTACACATGCCTGCTCTCTGTTGGTGACCTAGAGAACTAGGTATATAGATCATTTCCAATTGTGTGAAGCCCGCAAAGTGGTTTATCACGCTGTTATGTTATATCACGAAATATGGTCAGTTTACCCTATATGACATTGGGAAAATATTATAAAAATACCACAAAGTGTACTAATTTTACTGTATTTATCCTGTTGTTTGTATAGAACTAAACACTTGTAACACTAACACTTCGTTCTATTTATAGTTTGTGTGATTTTGCGACTGATTTGGAATGCGATTATCGAAATACAACATCCAGAGACTTCATTTAAAAGGAAGGCTGTGCAAAAATAAACCTGCTTATAAATTAAGGAATAAAAATGGGTTGACATAATTTTCTTGTGCAGTCTATGAATTGAGTATATATATTCCAATCATCTGAGATAATGTGTACTGGGGTTATACGGTAACGGTTTACACTGCGAGAATCATGCATTTAAAAAATTATAATAACTTCGTGTATTAAAGGTAGCAACTGGCCAAGCAGTCTTCGAAAGCGAATGTAGCTCAGTTTGACTGCCACCACACCGAATGTCAAACACGTAGGAACATGAAGCTTTCACTAAGGTTAATTCTGCTACAGGTTAGAAAGAGAGAGAGAGTTTGGCACAGGGAAAGTTTTTGCCGCTAGTTTCACTGCTATCGGAAAAGGACCAGAAAAATACTAAATCGTTGTAAAATTAAATTTAAATAGTCTTGAAAATGACAGAAATCATTTAACTTAATTTTAAAGTTAATTTCGCAATATAAAGTATCATATTAATGTAACTTAAAATTCAGGAAAGCTCTGTGATTGGTCCGTTTTTACCCCTTACCGATACTAGCGCTCAAGCGGCAGAATTTTTTTGAGCCAAACTCATAACACTGATCTTTCTAACACGTAGTAGAATTAACCTTATTTTCACGTAAAAGTTTTTGTACATCTGTTTCAAAACTTGCATTCACATCTACAGCTCTTCTTTATGTTTGTTGGCAGTGTGAATTTGTGCAGAGACGTCTATCTTTGAACTGACCCAATCAGAACAAGTTTACTGCGACACCACACGACTATCATTTGAGGTAAGAACCCCGAGACACAGAGAGTTAAAAAATATTTAATCACTAGAGCCACGATTTTATGGCGAAAATATTTTTGCAACATTTGGTTTCAATGCGTTATGTGCGCATCTTCAGCTCTGCTACATCGTCTGTGATTGGGTGATTTTACTCTCACTTTCCTTGGCAAATTACAGACAAACGGCATCACAATAATCCTATTCTGATTGGTGCAGTCAAATGAGAAACGTGTCTATACAGAGACACGCTGCCAATAACCACGCAGCACAACTTCCGATGTGCACGTAAGACACCTAAACAAAGTGGGGAAAAAAATCTTTTCGCGAAAATTCCCAGTTCTTAGCAATTATAAAATTGCTACTAAGCACTGACTCCTAAAGTTAGCCATGATTCGCCTTTCGTGTACTCCCTGAGTTTAACTTAGAAAGCCTACAAATTGCAATTAACTTTTTTTATTTAGGTTATTAACATTGGAACAATAAATAAGAATGGATGCTATTAAATCTCACACACCCACCCTAACCCACACGACACAAATTTTTCTGAACATTGTCAGGTACATTGTGATGCGGAACCCCATATAACCAGAGGGTCTGGCATCGTAACAACTTTTTTAGTGATGTTATAATCTCATCTCAACTTTACCGCAAAATAGTAAAATTGATCTGAAATAAAGTACGTTTGCAGTTCCCGTATAATTCTTTCGGTAAAATGCATTTCGGAAATATACACTATATGATAAGAATTCAGGCAATGCAAGCAACAATAACTTTGGACGGTATTGCAATTGTGTCGTCTCTGCTCCATGTAAATTACAACGACTAATGTGCTACTGCTACGTGGCCAACGGTAGTCAATTCATAGCTGTAGCCGCGAATTCCAGACACCACGTAATCCACGATGGCGGAAAAAATAAATCAGAATGGAAACAAACCTTTGCTATGTACAACTACGGCTAAAATAATATACAAAGGGTTTCAGAATGTCAACTAAATCAGTCTCTCTGTTTATGTTTTATAGACAAGTGGCAGAAGAGTGGAGTTTGTTGCCGGCGAGGTAAAAAAAATGTAAACTTCACAGATGCATTTCTATTGTAATGTGCGTGGTTCGTAGACGTCGCTACAGCTAGGTTTTGAATAATTGTCGCGAACAAACATCGATCGCCAAACCACTGACATACCAAGATTGGAAAAAAGGGGAGGTGGGTGAGGAGGTGACTGTTCCTCACCTTAAGTAAACCTCAGCTGGGGAAGAGGGGATAATGTCTCTCGAGCACCAATACCACTAGACCAATGCAACTCGCGTCTAGTTTCTCTTTATGTTTTTATACATTTAGTGTGCAATTTAATCACTTAATATTCATAATTTTGTAGCACGCAGTCAGTAAAAATACTCACTTTATTCCAGCGAAATGCGTACCAGAGTACGTGGTGTGTGTACAACAATATTATAATTTCCGACAAACCCTTGAGTTTGATGAACTACGAAGTAGGCCCATTCCTAAGATTTTTTTTTTACAAAGCAAGTCCTTGTAACTTTACAAACAAATTATTGTCCAAGGTAAATCTGTGCATTTTTTTTCCAAAGGTTTGTAAAAGTAAGTTCCTTGTAATTTATACAGAAAAAAAAAATATATATTGCACATACCGGAGTTTGAAACATAAATTATTTTATGCTGGAACCCGAGTCTCTCAGCAATATCCAGAAACACTCTAGGATGAGGCAGGTCTGTGGTATCATGTGGCCAAGAAGGGGTTGAATAATCTAGTGAAGGTAAGCTACGTGATGCTGTCGCAGTATGACGACGCGACTACTCCTGCAAACAAGCAGTTTAGTGGAGCACATGTCAACAAGGAAACATTATTCAAACAGTTCTAGGCAAGCACATATAGTACGTGCCGCCAGCTGCTACCGTCTAAGCCGTTTCATCAACACGTTCCAACCCGGTGACATATTGCAGCAGAATATTCCCAGTCGGAACTGTACGGAGCGAAGCGCCAGCACTTTACGAAATAAGCTCCTTCATTCCGAGTTGTCTGGATAGCCTATATTTTATAAGTTATAAGATATTTTTGTGGTATGCTGTGTTTTGCATAACTTCTGTGAAATTCGACACCTTGTGGACAATATGTTTTTTATTTGGTTTTACGTTTTACAATGCAAGATAATTTTAGTTCTAAAATTTACCCGAGGTGTTCGTTTCACCATTTGCACTGTAAATTCTGTCTTGTATTGTGCCGCATATCACAAAATATTAACAGTTATTCCCCTTAAGCAGCTGCCGAATTTTACTGAAGTTATGCGAACAGAATATAGCAGGTCTAATATTACTTTAGACATATAAATTCATGCTGAAATTAAGTGCAACACGTAAATATGAGCTCGAATATAGCATGTTTCATATAACATTAAATATATTTTACTGGGTGATCACAAGTCACAAGTGGTTTAAGAATAATTTATGTTAATAGGTTCACATTGGCATAAGTGTAGATTTTGCATATTTGTATACATTTTTATTTAAAAACTAATGTCGAATCTAGAAAGTAGATGTTGATTGCTCATTGCATGTTTATTAATACAGTTTTAGACCATGTTTGGTTCTAATCGTGGATTCCATTTTTTTATATTCTCGCGTCTAGTTTTTTTTTTTTGTTCGTTTATCGTGAGTTACTAGGAGCTCAGCAATAGAGTACGCCCGTGTTAATAAGCTATTGCGACAATTTGTTACTTATTTATCATTGACTAGCAACTAAAAAAATCGTATGATACGACGTAGGCCAATAATAATTTAATTCTAACTTGCCTCGAAAATAATCATAAAAATGTCCAAGTATTTGCTAACTGTTTAGAAAACCAATTCAATCTGTAGTTTCTGACGGTGTGGGGAACCGGACGACGTGAAAACTCAGGTAGAACTATATTTATTTCAATCTATCTGCGGTTATCTTCTGTTCGCTATGAACACTGCAGCTGTAGGTACTTTCCGCCATTATAATCTCATAATGACTTCGAAAAGAATTTATTTATTACACAAACAGCCAGCATCATTCTCAGAAATCTTGCTGAATACGCAAATTTCGTCGTGCTACGAAATTGATTTTTAAGGGGGTTTGGGGGAAACGATTTGAAAGGGGAAAACATACATTGTGCAGTAATGAAATTTAAATTATTTTTGCCACGGTGTCTCTCATCAGAAATGTTTCACCAAAGTGAACAAATCCAGTATTAGAGACAGGAAATTTCGCGAAAAGATTTTTGCAGCACTTTGTTTCAGTGCCTTACGTGCGCACCTGCATCTCTGCTTTGTGGTCAGTGATTGGATGCTGTAATGCCCAGAGTCTGGAGGTTAAACCCGCAAATCACAAACGTGATGTGTCGCAGTTATTCGTGTACTGATTGGCACAGTCAAATGAATAAAGACTCTGTACAAAAACAATATGCAGTAGAGCTGCAGGTGTGCACGTAAGACACTGAAACAAAGTGGGGCAAAAATCTTTTCACCGAAAATTCCTGTCCCTATCCATTATATGAACTATAAATATAACCGTTCTACATTGTATTTGCATAATTATTTCTTATGCTCATACAGCATTTGAAGAATATTGAAAAACGTACAGCACACTATAATAACGGTTATACTATTTAGCTCAATTTTGTCAACGAAAAGTTCCGTCCATACAAAAGTATACAGACTAGACACGTGCTTAACTGGAAGATGATTTCTTGTTCGTGTAGCGCAGTGCATAAATCTACCCTTCTTGTAACTCAGTCTTCTGCTAGCGGGAACTCGGAATGAGAACGTCAGAGAAGAAAAGAGGTATAGAAACTGTGGAAGAGTTGACAGATGGAGTGCGTGAAGGAATGTGGAGTGTGGAATGCTTCCAATTTATAATTCGAGACAGTAGGAAGCTATGTGCCTTCAAAGAGACGGCTAACAGGCCGCTTAGTCTTCAGTCGACGTCACAAAGTGTTCTGCCTCTCGCGTAACGAGGATTTAGCGGACGAGAGAGACAGCGAGAAATAGACATAGAAGGGGTTTAATTCGCCTGAAACACGGATGGAGAAGCCAAGAAATAGGGTGGAAAGGAGGGGGGAGCACCAGACAAATTGTCACTAAGGGAGAACAAGTTTCCAGCCCAGCAGGCGAACATCGTAATTCCATCAACCTTCAGCTTTGGGACAAACCGACCCTAGTTTCAACACTTGACTTAAGTGAATTTGTGTTTACATTTTACACAGTTTAGATTACTGTCTTTGTCGAAGGAGTGTGAGTATTTAAAGTTTTCTGTGACACAGTATTTTAACCCTCCCAGTCACACGGCCGTTTATGGATACAGGAGTAGTAGCCATCAGAAGAATGATCTGTGCTGTAACATGAGTTTAACTTTGCGTTAGCCCACTCATCAAGATCACTGAACCATACTGTACATTTTGGTTGTATATTTTCAAAGCATTTCTTTGCAAAGCAGTAAAATCACCACAGGAAATTTCTCAACAAGCTGATTGCTTTTGAATGTGTAACGTTAATTTTGTTGCCGATACGATCTTCGTGAAACGACTTCATGACTGGTTATAGGCCAACTTTAGCATATGTCCACTTGAGTGACTGAACGATTATATCTCTTACACGTCATCGATTTTTACTCGCGAATAACGTATGTTTGGTGTTGCCGTAAACTGATTCTGATAGGTGCGGTCAGATAAGCTGATCCTCACAGACAGACTCCTAAAAAATTTACAAAGTGGCTCATACGCGCTTAAAATGTGTTGAAGTATGTTGTGTAAGTAGTTATTTTTTTCTTAACTATGTGACATGTTTCTATTGTTTCAATGCACTTAAAGACAACGCACTTCATACGAGTAAAGAACGTCTGTGTCTAGAAGTTACCAAAAATATTACAACACTGTTTCTAAGCCATCCAACGTAGCTAAAAACATTTTTTCAGGCTACCGTACCGTACATAAAATGTACTAACTGGATGTGAGAGAAAAAAGAAATTTATATATATATATATATATATATATATATATATATATATATATATATATATACACACACACACACACGCATATCCACACACACCAGCTGATCCTGTCGCGGCTTCACCTGCAAGTATTTTAATTAACATAGGATATATTTTTGATAAACTGCTTGACATAAATAATAATGGAAATAATGAAATATTTCATTAATTTGCTATGCAGAATCAATACAGGAAAATTATAGGTTAACTTTCAAGAATGATGACAAATCCAATATATAATGAACATATAGCACTGTTTTGATCTCCAGAATTAATCACAAATATTGTCTATGCCTCAGCATTGCCCCATTTAACAACAATTATTTAAGACAGAAGTTATTGGAGAAAATTGATAAATATAATTTAGCATCTAGCTAGCCATTTGTACACCTTACCGCCTGTCGGCCTACTACCGGCCAAGTTTGCAGCTATGTAGGCCTAGTACAAATGTGGGATAAACGTTAGCAATTAATTACTTCTCAAAAGATATATTTCAAAACTAACTCTTCTCAACAATGTAGTAATGTACTTGATTTTTTTTTTTTGCTTAAAAGAAAGCTATAAGAGTAAAGATGTAAAATAATTCGTGAATTCACAGCCCTATGGGGTACCTATCAAGCATATCTGTTTAGTGCAGACAGCAGCTTCTCGTTGGTCGCTCGCTGACACAGCGCAATCACATCATTGGCCCTGAGTTTAATAGCCTCCTTATTACTGGTTCAGCACCCGCCAATTTGCTTCAAACAAGTAACTGCGAGTTACGAATGCAAAGCTTACTGTTGTTTGAAATTCAGCTTGTAGTTCTACGAAAGCGTGAATTTGTCTGATGTTTGCCGATTATATAAATTTGTACATTATTTTCATTTTTAATAATTAATATCAAAAATGTAGTTTAAAAAATTCATATTTCCAAAACATAATTGGAACTTACGTTTTTATTTTTCGTTCTATCGCAATATTTTTTTGAGGCAATGCTGCTGTGTTTCTACTATTTTGCGACATTTTTAAAAACTTGAACGATAGCATAATTATTTTTGGCAGTTTTGTTTAAAATTGTATATGCTGTGATGGCAAATGTTTCTCGACGACACAAAATTATACGATTTCAACTAATAAGTCAACTAACAAAATGTTCGTTATTTAAACAACTAGATAAAACCACTGGTATTAACTGTCTTGAAAAAATTAGGCAGCATGGTGAAAATTATTTTTAACAAAACAGACAAAAATATTTTTGATATCTGCTCTAGTTTAGGCTTGGAAAACAGCAGAAACAGGTGAGCATGGCTTTAAAGATGTTTGAACGAAGAACATTTTTTTTTGTTTTGAATTATTCTCTTTGAAGTTGGTATATTAAGATATGATTATTTGTAACAATGCTACCCCATTTGATTCTAATGCTTCGGTCTGAACAGATAGGGACGTTAATTGTCAGTCGTCTAATAGAGCACTCCAATCACCTCCTTCCACAGTTGCGAACTTCTTGTTGAATGCTCTGCTCCAGACTGTTAACACTCTCACCACAGTCACACTGTTCGCTCCTCAATGTCTTCACCGATGTCATCTCTTTAAGGGTGTTCACGTGGAGAAAAAATGCGTAATTTTTTATCTGTACAGCATAGTGTTCATTTTATAGACTTTACTTATGACTATATTGTCCAGTTGTACTAATTTTTTAGCTCTCATAGTTGTTTCATGGCTGCATGTCAAAGACAGAATTTTTAAATTACGGGAACATAGGAATGACAGAAACCAAGCGACTTAATCGAATGAAATAATTTACACTGAAATGAGATATTATGGGCAATGTGCTAAAAAATTTAAAAACACACAAAGAAATTTCTTTGTACTTATAAAAAACTGAAAACTGTAACGATTTACTTAATTTGTGACAATTTTTAAAAACAACAAATTGGCTTTGTTTTGTGTTTTTAAACATATTAGCATATGACCCATTACGTCTAATTTCAGTGTAAATAATTTCGTTTGATTAAGTCACTTGGCTTTTATTATTCCTATGTTCTCGTAACTTCCAAAGTCTGACTTTGACGAGCCGTTATGGGAAATCTATGAAAGCTAAAAAATTTAATGAGTGAAAAATGCTGTCACAAGTGACGCGAATAAAACGAACACTATGTGGTGCAAATATAAAATTACCTTTACCTATTGCCTACCATGCGCTTTAAATCCGTTGCAGCGTATTGGTTAATACGTTTTATTTTACAAAACTATTCCACATATGCCCATTGTGTCAATGTACGAAAAGAAGTTACACTTCAAACGATGACTTAAGGGTTGTTTCAAAGCAACACGTCAATTAGGAAAATAATTTCGGATCCCCTCAAAATTGCTAAAATCCGCTTTGAAATATGTTACATCTGAAAATCTGCTTACAGGATTCGTGTGAAACTATCGTAGAAGCATGCAGTGTACTTGGCTTAAAACTTTTCACCAATAAAAATATGGGGTCACCACTGACAGGTCAGTGAGGCGAGCGATCACGATACCACTGCACGCCGTTTGTTTCAGTGTCTTGCGGTAGAGGCGATAACGCACCAGATAATCCAGTCAATATCGCCCTTGGTGCCGTGCCTGACTCATACAAACACACGGCCAGTAGGCGGGCGCCTTTAAGAGGACATGGAACATACTCATAATTCAGTGCCAAAGGCATCAGATTAAAATTGTAGGTTTCTCGAAGCTAATTTTTGGAAGAAAAAAATAAGCAATCCTAGACAAAAATGTCTGCCAACTTTATGAGCAAAAATGTTTCTCAAGTAATGCATTTCTGAAGAGCTATCTCTCACGTCAAAACCGCGTAAATTTAATTGCGGTGCAAGGGATAACACCTAAAAAAAAGCATCATTCTGGGTAAAATTTTGTTCGTTAAGTTGATAAATATCATTATCTAGTATCATTTTGTAATCTTCCTCACTGGCTTTAAATAACTTGTAGATTTTAATTGGGGTTTGTATAGTTTATTTGTCTATAACACTCTTAACTCGTCCTGAAACTTCATCTAGGGCCAAGAACCCAAGGCTCCCATCTCAGAACTGCCTGCGGAGGAGAAATATGCTCCTCACAGGTTTTGGTGCCATTTTTTGAAGATGAGACCCAATAAACTAGCAATATCTCACTCATAATGCAAATTAAATGCTCTAATAACATGTCAACATAATCTTGTGTACTGCCACTACACGCCGCAGAAGAGCGACTACAATAAATATTTCCGCTAGTACATAGTTACAGATTCTCTGTGAACTTAAAAAAATTACTAACATTTCATTTTCATTGTATCTCATTTATCACAAGGAAATTAATTTTGACTCAGTTCTAATTGATGTGTAAAAATTTTACAAAAATTCTCCAAACTGCCTATCAGAAAACGGGGAAAAATAATCTTACTAAATTTAAATGAAACAACCGAATACGGAATTTGATAACACCAGCTGTCAGAAATAAGTGACACAAAATCCCAAGTGGCACCTAACAGAAAATAAAAAACAGATGGAAGTTTACAATTAGTAAAATGAACATACGGGGCAATAAAATATAGACCAAGTAATTTGGAATCGGACGCAATAAATTGAAGTTTCATATTTTATGACTGAATAAATTAATTGCTAATTAAAACTCCCGTCTTTTCAATTAAGGTTCTGTAATTTAAGAATTTATGGCATTGATATTTAATTGTTCAATTCTTTCCAGTAAATAATGCTGGTCTCATAAAATTTCATTAAGGCTACCATCGCGTAAAAGTTGCGGCCTCTTCCACCAGAGAATGAGCAGTGCGATAATAATTCCCTTAATTGCAGAAGCAATAATTCTAAGAAGACTAATTTTAAAAACACTAATTTTAGTAAACTACTTGTATAAACGATTAAAAACATCTGCGTACTGCGTTTATGAATACATCCTGGCAGCCACTTCACAATCAGATTGTTTAGAGCCCTTTTCAGTTGGGGTTAATTTTCGGTATTTGTGACCTGACGGGTATCAAGTCACTCTTGGCTCTGGGCTCAGGCAAATATTACTCCTCCTAAGTCGTTATAGACTAGACAAGCATTAATATTTAGACAGAGAGGGGTCAGGAGAAGTTACAAACAACGAGATATGCGCAGGAGGTTAATTAAGATTTGGCTCTATCTGAAGGGAGTCATAAATCTTTGATATTGATTAATTATCTCTCTGTGAAGTTCTGCCTACTGCGGATGGTCAAATGGTCACAATGAACCAGTACACTGCAAGAAAGATGATGCCGTCATTCTGTCAGTATCTCCTTGTTTATCAACAGAATGATTTCCCACCTATGACACAGAATGTCTTGTTTTAACACCAGAAATTTTACAGACTAAACTTACAATAATGCAGTAAATAAGTCATGTTATTTTCATTGATATGTTACTTTTAATTTTTATAAGTTAAACAGTTCCAACGTAAGTATAAAGTAATGGATAGAGGCAGGTAGTTTCTGTGGAAAGAATTTTCCACCACTTTGTTTCAATACCTTGTGCGCATCTCTTCAGCTCAGCTGAGCGGTTATTGGCAACGTGTGATTGTGTAGAGGCGTCATTTATTTGACTGTGCCAATCTGAACAAGCTTACTGTGACAACACACGTCTGTGGCACAAGATGATCTGAGTTATAGACATTCAATCACTGACTGCTGAGCTGAGCGAGAAGTGTGTACGCAAGACACTGAAACAAACTGGAGCAAATATATTTCCGCCAAATTTACCGGGACTTAGTAATGAATTGTGTATTTGAGCAAATAATAAATTATAGTTTTTCTCGGGGAAAAATTGATTTTTGGATTGCATGGTTGGATGAAATATAAAATAAATGTATAATTTGCTAATGGATTTTATCAAGGATAGTGGTCTTAAATTTTTATTGAAATATATTATCCATAAGTTCAACTCTAGTATGTAGATGCTTAGCATTCCGTCTTTTGTAAACGCTGCGCCAAGTCTAGTATAGTCTAGAGCGGCAACTCTTATGGAGAAAGTAATTGGAGCACATGAAATGAAACTACGAGTGGAATTGCACAGAGTACAAATAAATGTAAGTGCAGAATCATCCAGCGCTCAGAAATTTGAAATAAAACAGCATCGAATGACGCTCGACGTTAACAAAAGAAAAACAGTGAAAGTGACGTGAAAGGTAAACCGCCCCAGGAAATAAATTGTGGAAGAAAGTATAAGATATTTTCTCAGGAATAGAGACTTATTTTAAGAGTTAGCAGAACCGAAATAGAAAATAAAGGTAGAAATGAAGGCTCAATTTATGTAAAAAGGATGTATTTCATGTGCTCCTTTAAAAATAATCTTATATAAAGAGTACGAAAGTTAAAACTAACTTTGAAAGATAGATAATCAAGACAAAGGAAATGATATAATGTCTACGCAGAAAAAAAGGGAGGACAATGTGTGATAATTGAATAATCACTTATGAATCGAAACAATCGTCAGATGTATGAATAAAAAAAGAATAACTAACAAAGTACCCAGTTTTATAAAGGACATAGGAAATTCAGAATGAATATTTGCTTGAATGATCACCTTCGTATGAAGTGTGTGATGTGATACTTCGGAATATGTTCTGCAAGAATATTAATAGACTGGTGACACAAGTATTTGAGCTCAGAAGACTACAAACCGAAATTATATACACCTTGAAATGATAACCTCGTGAAGGATGACCTTCGTAGAAAATAGAATGTCCAGTCGAAGAAAAACAGAACCGTCAAATCCCGATTTCACATGCGTTAGGACCCCACATCTGGGTGGAAATATTTTCGCACCAACATTTTTTTTCGTTCCCTTACGTGCAAATCTGTATCTCTATTTCATGTCCAGTGATAGGGAGTTTTAAACTCTTCCGTGTCTTGTGGTTCTATCAGCAAATCACAGACTTGTGGAGTCGCGGTACCGTTATTCTGATTGGTACAGTCAAATGAGATACATCTCTACGCAAAGACAAGCTGTCAATAACATGGGAGTAGAATTGAAAAAGTACACGCAAGGCATTGCAACTATTCAGTAAAAAAAAATATATATATATATATATATATAAATTATGGTATCCCTCCCATAAGGCAGAACCCAGGCAAAAGTACATCACTGCATCACCAATTGGTTTGCAGAGCATGTTATAAATGAGAAAACGAACAGGGAAAAATGTAAAAGATAAAGGCACAAAATTAGACAAAAAGAAAGTGAATAATTTGTCTTACGACATGCCGTTACAGATAAAGTGAGCACTAAAAATTGAACCTTTGAAAAGTATCATTACCCTTTACTGCATATAATTCAACATTATAGGTGATTCGGGATAAAATAAGCACTCAAAAAAGCCCTGATTTTTTTCTATTTTCCGCCTGTTTATATCTTTCCGCTGCATGTAAACATAAACATTGCCACGTGCGTTTATTTACATAGGCTCCTACAATATTTACATTTACATTACACTGTTCCGATAAATGTTATCTGCAACATCTACCCATTAGATGAACGGGCGATGTTTATATGCTATACTCAATATAGGAAAAATACCTGCGAGTTAACGTTTTATGACATTGTTTTCTCTTCATCGACTCTAATTGGTTACGACACACACAGCTGCCGTTACATATCTCGTAAATGCATGCGTAGTATATTAATTTGTCATTCAAAACCGTCACTATAAACACACACGACACACGCAATTCAAGAATTCAAGTTCCGTTCAGCATACTGCCATGAACGACGACGACGCAATTAACAAAAATAATAAAAAAAAGATTTTCTCAATGTGTGGAATAGGAAAAAAGAAATGTTACTTCTATTTCCACATGCTCAGGCTGGCGATCGTATAACATGACAGATTAGCAATGATATTCAAAAGTATTAGAAGTAACTGTTTATGAATGTGTTCATCAGAAACCAATATTTATTACACAACGGACAAACACACTCTTTAGCTGATTCAACTCGCTTTCAGACAAGCGAAGCGAAGCCGAAACGGCGATAACCTAACTCTGATGCCACCTGTCGGAGGACTTTTGAACTACGCCTGTGGCGCGAGCGTTAATGGCTGTGTATCAACGGCTGTTTTGAATTCAGCGGGCGGTTGCGTCACTTTGTGACGGCGCTAATCAAGTAATATTACACCGTCAGTAGGTATGACAATAAGAGAGTAAATAAATATTTTAAAGCATATCGTACACAGAGAGGTCGATTACATCTTATGTTCTTTCAATAATGCTGTATTCAAATAGGAAAATACACGGAACTACATGCAATGATTCGTTACCAACCATGCAAACAATAATGTTACTATTGTTAATGTTGACTAATATACAGTAATGGCTAGTGATTTTTTTTTCAAAGGTTAAATCTTTAGTGCTCACTTTATTCCGAATGACCTATTGCAATAGTTGCCTTATAACTTATTTGGTTGGTAACGAATTTCCGAATGCAGTTCCGTGTATTCTCCTACAACAATACTGAAATCAAATATATATATATATATATATATATATATATATATATATATATATATATATATATATATATATACATACATATACACACACTTTATACCAACAATAAACTTATTTTTCTATGGAATTTTAAAGGTCCCTACCAACTGTACAGTTTGACTTACAAGCGCAAACATCAAATGACGTGCCCAGAGAGGATAGACATTACTCGTAGTTAGCCGTTACGCGCAGATAGATACAATTGAGCTGAAATTAGCAATTTAGCATGTTTTTTTTTTTCGACTGCTCACTCTCTTCCAAACTGACTACATTTGCAATGATAGAGGAAGGGTCTAAAAAACTGCAGTGTACTGTTGTTTCTGTGGCACGGTATTCTGCGCTTCTGTCTGGCTCGATGTTCTGCGTGCATGCCTCGCCGCAACTACGTCTGTGTATCGTTGCCATTGTTTCAGGTAACTAAATACCCGGCTACACGAAACTCCCGCGGTGGATTCAGTCCACCTCGTCTCTTCCCTTTCTCATCCACCAAACATTAATTTCTTACTTCTTTTTTAAAATCCCGTTTCCAGTTTTTTTTTTAACTACGCATCACCCATTTTTTCGGTGTTCTCCAAAACTCATCGCGTGCTGCGAATTAACTCCTCCCGCGTACTAACGAACAGAGCCGTATTTGAAAAAGCGTCGGTTTTTTATACAACGGTTTAGGGAATAAACCTCAACACCGCGCTATTCGTCCTATTAATTTTTTTGTGCGTGTTGTTTGAAACCAGAAACGCTTACTGCACAGAACAAATTACGGTTGGGATTTAAGCTTTCCATAGAGGCCGAACAAAATGTGGCAGAAACCGCACACTTTATTTTACTTAACAGTTTCCACACAACGTCCGTTTCTTTGCGGGTAGTGCTTTGTGTTATAGACGCTTTTATGATCGGTTAAGTAGGGAAAATAAAAACAAAATTACGGCTTAACAATTTAAGAAGGAGTCTCATAGTTCGTGTTGAACTTTGTAGTTTCAACTAACAACATTATTATTGTTGAAATTGTTAAATAATTTATATTAAAATGCTTTACTACTATACAAATGCTTTCAGATTTATTTACAAATGTTTATATACCCATAACACGATGATCTTGAAACTGTGATCAACTAGTTACGATTTCAGATAATTATTTAACTTACTGTGACGTAATTAATGTTCAGATGTCATGGGTGCTTGCAAGATAATGTGTTTTACTAGAGAGCTGTAATATGTTCTCTAAACAACCAAATAAACCGAAAAACACAGTAACTCTAGCATGCGTTATGATGCCCCATTGTAATTGGTGTCCTATACAAGTATACTATCTTTGTATACTCTGTTTCATATAACTTTGGATAAATTTGACAGCAACTTATGGGCAATAATTTTCTGTATTTTGTGATTTGTTGTATAATGCAAGACATTTTTAGCTTTAAAATGAATCTGAGATGTCCATTTCAGCATGTGTACTGCAAAGTTTGTCTTGTGTAGTGACACAAATAACAAAATATTATAAATTATTGCCCATAAGTTGTCAAATTTATCCAAACTTATATGAAATGGACTATAACACACAATATCCCCCCCCCCTGAACTGACACGAAACACGTTGGTAAGAAGTCTTCATATAACTTGTTATAAATGAGTACAAAAACTTTTACTGTGCACAGAGTATGGAAGCTGTGATGGGGCAGAGATGTAGCAAAAGCGGTAAGGGCGTCCCTACCTGCGCTTCAAATGCGTTGCAGCAAGTTGCGACTGTTCTTTTTTTCTTTTGCGAAACTATTTAACGCACATTACATTTGTTTATCTACGAAAAGAACACACATTTCAAACTACGTCGCTATAGTTTCAAAAGTCGGTACGTTTATTTAGAACATCATTTACGGGCCCCTCAAAAAGGCAACAAATGGGTTCTTCAGACTGCCGTATCTGTTAAAGTAACAACCGGATTAAAAAAAACACAATCGTAGAAACAAGCGCTACATTTTGAACTATTCTGCACGTAATTAAAACAATGAAGTCACCGCTTAAAGTCCTATAGGAAAAAAGAATAATAGTACAGCACTGCTCGCCATCTGAGGGGCTTGGCGGAGAAGTGATAATTAGTAGAGCCACGATTTTATGGCGAAAAGATTTTTGCAACATTTGGTTTCCATGCCTTATGTTCACATCCGCAACTCTGTTTCGTGGTCAGTGATTGGACGTTTTAACTGTCACACGTGTTGATGTTCTACTGACAAATCACAGACGTATTACGTCACAACAGCCTCATTGTTATTGGTGCAGTCAAATGAGGGACGTGTCTGAGCAAAGACACGCTGCCAATAACCGTGAAGCAGAGTTGCCGAGGTGCACGCGAGACACTGAAACAAAATGTTGCAAAAATCTTTTCGCGACAAAATCGTGGCTCTAATAATTAGAGAGGATGATTTATCGTGGGGAAATTTGACTGTTTGTTGGGTTTCGAAGCACGTTCAGTTTACCAGAAGATGACTGGCTTCAGTTTTGTTGCCCTATTTGACTGATCCAATAAGAATCCCGCTATTATAATATTTGATGCCCATTATTGGTTTGCAGACAGCTGCGTTATGTCAGACGTACATCGCCCAATCATGTGTGTTGTGATTAACTACAGTGTTTTAAAGGGTATGTTGGCACAAAACATTTTCGCGATATACCATCCTCTCTAGTGATAATACATTACATACGGCAGCCTTACTACTCCTGCCTCACACACACCCAAACGCAAACTATCTAGGGAGGCCCTGTAAGTCTCTAACCGTCAGAAACACTGTGTGAGGAGGCTGTAGTTAGCCAACTAGGCGTCTGCCACGTCGCCTCAAGACGCTAGGCTTGCTCGAAGATTGTCTCGTCGTTGCCAACAGAGGCGCGTGGTTACAGCGGTGGCCTAGGCGCTGGAGTTTATCCCAACACAGGCACGAGTTCGCCGCAGTTGGCTCGTCTTCGGGCAGGCGTGACTTCAGAGCGTTTGCACTTAGTTACTCAATCCCTACAACAAATTGGAACTCAATGATCCTAGCCATTTCCATTTTCAGTTGCGCTATACAGGTTAATTTAATTGAACCGTGTTTAAACTAATATCATTTCACTGACTGGGGTGATTCAAACAAGAAGAATCTTCATCCCTACTGTACTGTTTATGTTAGATCTCATTTAGCCCAGTTTATTCAAGCAATGAATCAAGAGTTTTTGAGGTTGATGGCAGAGTTATGAACTATTTGCATTCTATGATTAGCTGGACGCATATTACGCTAATAGTAAGGGTTACTTACAGGCGGATCGGAATAAAGGGAGCACTATAAAATACCTTGCAAAACTTCTATTTGCAGTCAATTCGTAACTTTTCGCGCGCAGTGGCTTACGACGGAAACGTCTAACATTTCTGGACACTTCACGTGATGTTTGCGGGTGTAAAATAAATTGTTCCAGTCGACAGGAACCTTTATAATTTGATTTTAAGAAATTGATTTAACAAAAAAATACAGGTATGTCGATTTCAGTTGATTTTATTTCAGTATTGTTGTATTTAATTAGGAAAATGCACGGCATTATATTTGATAAATCGCTGTCAACCATACAAGCAGTAAGGGAACTATTTCCAATACTGAATTATATGCAGTAACGGCTGGTGATATTTTTCAAATGTAAAACTTTAAGCGCTCACTTATCCCGAACGACCTATATCACACAATTTAGTAAAATATTTACGTACTAGGTAATGGATAATTCTCTAATATTATATTGAAAAAAATAATCAATATTTTTTTTGTTTACTCAGCAATCCTTGATAAAACTACTTTATAAATCATTTTGGAAATCTCGCATTTTCTCAGCCGAGGTTGGGAGTGACTTTCTGATAGTTAATAAATCACACCGGTTTCCATTAAAAATCTTTGTCCGTTTCAAATTTTTATTGTCTCTACGTGATCCGAAATTAAATATTTGTGCGAGATAATTGTCTTAAAAATAAAAATAAACTAGAAAATAGTAAAGATATTATGATCAGTTTTCTCGACTGTTACAACTGGTTTTCAATTGGTTTTATATATTTCCTTTCTTGTTCTACATACAGAAATAAAACAATTTGTCATTTATTCTGTATTTTTTTATTTAACTGTCCATATGTTTTAGCTACTAGAATTAAAATAATTCACACGAAATTTAAATTAGTGATAAATAACTTATCCAGCCGTGATTTAAGCCCGCGAACGGGCAATATAGCAGTACGCATATTTAGAGCCAGTGAATTTTGGTAAAAATTAATTCTGCAACAACTTGTTTCAATACTTACGTGCACACCTACAACTCTGGTTCGTTGTTGTTGGTTGGCAGAATATAATAGGGCAGAGGCGTGGCTCATTTGACTGCACTAATCAGAACAATGTTACCGCGACACCACACGTCCGTGATTTGCGGGTAGGACTCCGAGACGCCGAAAGTTAAAAACTCCCAATCACTGACCATGAGGCAGAGAAACAGCTGTGCACATAAGGCATTGAAACAAATTGTTTCAGAATTATTTTCACAGAAAATCACTGGCTCTACGTATATTGCATGCCGACTTTGCAGCTGCGCTACTGTGTTTCTATGTATGATTACTGTTTTCATATATATATATATATATATATATATATATATATATATATATATATATATATATATGTATATATGTATATGTGTGTGTGTATGTATGTGTGTATGTATGTATGTGTGTATGTATGTATGTGTGTCTGTCTGTCTGTGTAACTGTACTTGACTTTTTATGAACCATAAAACTAACAGGTTTTTCTTTTTGTAACTCTATATAGTTTAGTTAGTCTTCATTCCTTATACGATAGTTCCTTCGTTATGTACAACGACAATATTTACAATGACTACATTGAATACGTTCTACACGTTTGTTCGAAACTTTTTAGTACGACGCTGTACGATGCGCAGTAATATTCTTAGCACGTTATGCCTTAAGTTTTTCTTAGCCGTGTGTGTAATATGTCTGTAACGTAATTACATTTATGATTGCAGCGAGCAGAAATTTTACGTCACATGTTATACACAAATTTCCATTAAAAAGTTTCAACCATAACATAACAATTTGTTCAGGAAATTTTTCGGTATTTTTTGTAAGTGACCTAAATTTCACGTATAAGAGAAGCTACATGGAAACATGAAACTGACCTTACTTGGCCACGGAATAGTTTAATATACAGAAGTGAAGTTGTGTTGCGGTGCTTTGGACACAAGCGTACTCTGTCTTTTATTGGCTTCACGAAACTCTTGATATGTATTTGACATCTGATTGGCTAGAGTGTTGTGGCACGTTCTCTATTGGTCCCGCAGGATTATAGCTTGCTTGTTGGCTGCTGCTGATTGGAAATGACTGCCGGCCGTATTACTGATTCTTGCAGCTGGATTTCGTCACAAAGGTAGTGATGTCACTTCTTTATTCTTAGTAATTATGTAACTGAACATTTATTCTGCTGATGTATGGCCCTTCTACCACACAAATTCCTTCAGCAACATGCTAACATTCGTGTAGCCTACACACAGTATGAATGGATAAAACTTCACATGAGTGAAAGTTGTCATCTGAAAATAGCAAATTATTTGTTGCTTTTGGGTGAACGAAGTGAGCGAATTTTACCCTTTCAGAAACACAGTCATTTACTAAGTTATCTGCTGCAACTAGCCAATTTAACGACCAGAACATTTCCCTGCCATTGAGGTACTCATTTGAAAATGGTACGTAAGTGCGTCGTTGTTTGCTGTGAATGTATATTGATGTTCCCAACTTTTTAGATAGACAGTTAAAGAAGAAAGGGATAGAGAATCAAAGAAAGAGAAAGTGAAAATAGCGAAACTCTGTTGTACTGAAGTGTTTTAGAAAACGGTGAAGTCTGTTGCACTTAATATGATTAGACAAGTTATTCAGCAGCACTCAACTGTAAAAAAATCAATAAAAAAATGTTCAGTTGTGAGCATAGAGAGGAAAAGAAACACTTCGCGAGTTAAATGAGTGAGTGAGTGAAAGATTTTGGTCAGCGCTTAACATCGAGGTCTTTACCGCTGGTGAGGGATGACATGAGGTGAGTGTGGAGCAGCGCCGGAATGAACGGGCGAGGGAAACGGGAGATCCCCGAGAAAACCCGCCGAACAAAACAGCATCGTCCGGCACGTGAGTTAAATGATGTTCATGCTAGAACCCATCATATATATTCACACATACAGATATAGACATACACACATATTATACATGCATACATATATAAGCATATATACATATATACACACACATATATACAGTATATATATACACACACTCACTAACACACTCTCAAGCCCTGTATATTTGTATATTTTCTGCTGTTCCAGCAAGTGGATGCTAATGTAGAAATGATTGGCGCTTGAGTATACATATTCCAGTAGATTATAACTAGAGATGATAGCATATCGCGATAATGTTTTGTACCAGCATACCCTTGAAAACGTTGTAGTTAATTGCAATACTCATGATTGCGGGATGTACGTCTGACACAATGCAACTGTCTGCAGACCAATAACAGGCATCAAATATTACAATAGTGAGATTCTTACTAGCTCAGTCAAATAGGGTAACAGCTCCACGTACAAGCGAAAGCCAATAATCTTACGGTAAGCTGAACGTGCGTTGAAACCCAGCAATCAGTCAAGTTTTCCCGCGATAAACCATCATTAGAGATGATGGTATATCGCGAAAATGTTTTGTGCCAAGATAGCCTTGAAAACACTGACACAACGTAGCTGTCTGCAGACATCAAATATTACAATATCGGGATTCTTATTGGCTCAGTCAAATAGGGCAACAGCTCCACGTACAAGCTAAAGCCAGTAATCTTCTGGTAAGCTGGACGTGTATTGAAATCC